>SNQJ01S0022201.1:55232-95362 GCA_010110895.2 Picea sitchensis | reverse complement strand
GACTTGTTTAAAGTCATCGTGCTCATAGGCTACCAACCCACTCTTTTCTAATGAAAATGGTGAAATGAAACTATCTATCGCACCAGAATCAAACAAAATCTTGACATTGATATGATTTAGCATACCCGATGACTCCACCACCGTGGATTGATGTTCGGCCTGGCGATTATTAACCACTGCGTAAATCTAGTGGCTGCTACTTGCTCTCCCCATCGGTGCCTTTCCTTATCTATGCACGAACCTTGATTGTAACTCTCAGTAGTCACGCTGGTAATGGGGTCCTCCGCACCCAAAATAGGTAACACCAGATTGAACTTGTGCACTATTATGTGACAACTCTGAAATGATTTCCTTCCCCTGGAACCCCTGCCCCTACTCGCTATTCCATGAGATGGTCGTGGACCTATCTCCGTTGTTGGTGATGAATGAGATGCTACACTCACTGCCATTGAAATCCCTGCAGCTACTATCCTTGGAGCAACTTGGTTACAATATGGCGGTGGCCTTGGGCCCCCTCCCTTAGGAAATGTCCTTGGGTCCTTCCCTACAAATCCAGGACGATGCGGAAATGTCGGTCTTGTACACCCGGTTAAGTTCATGTGTTCTTTCGCATAATGTGCATTTTCCACTGCCTCCGCTACTGAAGACGATTTCCACATCCGCACCATAGCTCTTATCTTAGGGCTCAATCCATAGACGAATCACTCTACCTGTCATTGGTCATTATCCATAAACGAAACACATTTGACCAGTTCCATAAATCTGATCTCATATTCTGCTACAGTTCTATTTCCCTGTACTAAGGCATGAAATGCCCCTACCTGTTGTTCCTCGTAGTATGCTGGTAGATATTTCCTTCGAAACCTCTTCTCGAAAATTTCCCAAGATGCTGTGTCTGGGGTAAGGTGCAGTTGTCTTTCCAGGTTTCCCGACCAGTTCAAGGCGCTGTCTCTTAACTGAAAAATGGCATTCTTTTCCTTTGAGTTGGACGCATAGTCCCTTAAGGAAAAACACCTTGTCATGCCTTCCAACCATGCTTCCGCGCATTCACTGGCGCGACCCCCGACAAACTCAAGAAGTTTGATCTTCTGCATTTCTCGCGTGATGTCTTCGGGTGGAGGTCCTCCCCCTGAATCCCTTGACGCTTCTGGATTACCCGTTCCATATGGTGGGGGTTCCACTTCAGTCCCTGCAAGTTGTCACCCCTTTAAAGTCTCATTAATGGCTTCCAACGAGCACAGTATGAGAGCTAGTTTGGGCGATGGTGGTGGTGGTGCTGGCAGTGTTGGCGGTGCTTACGACGATGCTCCCGTGCCTCGACTCCCTCGAGTCCTGCCCATCCTGTATGCTTTAACCTGCATCAACCAAGTTGTTAGGGTGAGTTCGAGGATGTTTCAAATTGGTGCTACTCAAACTAGAAACAGGGTTAGGCGTAATTTTCCTTTACTTATCTGTAAACAGACATTACTCCTTTAGGGGATTGGCTAGGTTAGGGTTAGGATTAAGCGTCTAAGCTTGATTTCTTCGCCCCTATAAAAAAACTATTGGTTCCCTTGCCCTGTAGCTACGCTAGCCTTGCTCCATACTCGCCAATTCCTATGCTTACTCTCCTAGTGCATACGTCGCCTCCTTCCCGCTTGTCCTAGTCTAAGTCCTTCTAACTTTTCACTTACAACTAAATATCCTTCAATGCTTGACTCGTGAGCTTTTCCTTGGCGCACAGNGCCCCTATAAAAAAACTATTGGTTCCCTTGCCCTGTAGCTACGCTAGCCTTGCGCCATACTCGCCAATTCCTATGCTTACTCTCCTAGTGCATACGTCGCCTCCTTCCCGCTTGTCCTAGTCTAAGTCCTTCTAACTTTTCACTTACAACTAAATATCCTTCAATGCTTGACTCGTGAGCTTTTCCTTGGCGCACAGTGTTGGTGTTGTCGAATGTTGCATTGAGATTTAGCGTTGACTTGACTGGTGGAATGGAGTGGAGGGACTTGGCGCTTGGCTCGATGAGTTGTGTGTACGGTCTCGTGAACCTGACGCTTGGACAATCGAAGTTTATACTTGGGATATAAGGATCAGCAACGCTAAATAAGCCTTTACCTTGATTTCCAGTGCATTCACTAATTATGATTCAACTCGGTTAGCTGGCTCCGGATCACTAGATTAGGTAATAAGCCAGTTAGTCTTAATCTTCATATTGTATCTTCCTGATAATAATACCACTCTAATCCCTACAGTGTTACCATTAATCTATTAAGTATAAGAATTTATTTGTAAAGACTCATGTGTGATGTAGTGGTTGGTGTGAATGTGTGGGGCCTTTGGCTACTTGGAGGTCACGAGTTCGACTCTCGAGGGGTCAAACAATCTTTTGTAAAAAAAATTTACTTATACATTAATTAAGCCTAATTAACTTACTTAAGTTATAATATTTTATTTTTTTTAAGAATTTAAATCAGGAAATGTTTTAAAAAGAAAACAAATATATAAAAGAAAAAAAACAAATATAAGAATAATAATAAAAATAAAAAATAATAATAAAAATAAAAAGTTATTTTAAAATAATTTTAATTGATGTTTTATAATTACCTTCGTTTTGAAGTTATTAATATATATACAAATATCTATATATAAAAAAAATGGCCCTGGGGCATCGTTGGACCTCGCATGAGGCCCATGTGCCCCCTCCCTCTTTTCCCGCCTGTCCCAACCTAAAATAAAATAATCTAAAAAAATAGAATGTTATACAAACCCTAAACAAGCCCTAACCCCGAATTGATTCCTTCGTTTTCTAATTCCTGAACACGGTTTTCCTTCTCAGTTTAGTGCTTGGGCGTTTGGTCTTAGCTTGGTTGAGCGCTCGGCTTGCTCAGCTTGACGTAGTGTAAGAGAAAATGCCTCTTGCAGGCTCTTCTCTTGGTCGCAGCTTATTGGACGTTGGCTTGTATATATATATATTGTTTCAAGGCGTTTTGCACAAGGGCTTCATCGTGGGCTCCTTCTTGACAGCCTGGTGTTCGGAACAGGCTTTGTGTTATCTGTTGGTGTAGCTTCTCGGCTTGACAGCTGTGGGATTGGGCACAATAATTTTATTTTTAATCTATTATATATATTTTGAATCTTTAGACGCGTTTGAGCACTCAAACCCTCATGGAATCTCCTTTCTTACAAAATTTCCGGTATTCTCTTACATTACTTCTCTACCAATGTAATGTATGGGTCATGTTTATAACTTCATTCTATATTTGGGGGATCATGAGGTTTTATTTCATGTATAGAACATAAGTTTTATAGTGACAGACGATCTGAAAGGTGGCTTGAGCGATTTTTTTTTATTTTTTTTTTAACCTGGAATGGCGGATACTGGCAATAATCATAGAGCGTTGGAGATTGAAAGTGGCACAAACTGAGGTGCCCAGATCGTTGGGGGTCTGAGTCCACTCAGCCAAACGCTATGGAAGGAAACGACAGACACAAACACCATTGGAAATGTGTCGGCGTGGCTCACATGGCAAGAACTCTCTGTGACTGTTTCTATTAGTAGTGGTGAAACCCAGACTGTTCTTCAGGGCTTGACAGGATATGCAGAGCCCAGAATGCTAATGGCTCTGATGGGTCCTTCGGGATCTGGGAAATCGACGCTTCTGGATGCACTTGCAGGCAGATTGGCTTCTAACACGTTTCAGTTGGGATCGATTAAGCTGAATGGCCGCAGGCAAAAGCTCTCTTTTGGCACTGCGGTATGTCTAATCCCGTGAGATTGATGAGCTCTCCCTTGGTTGTCGTCGGATCGGCAAACACAGACATCTATGTGGAGATAGACAGAATTCAGAGGGAAGGAGAGAYCGTTGCCGCTCGTACCGGCCAGACCCTTGCGGGAGGCAAAGGTGCCAACCAAGCGGCTTGCGGCACCAGGCTATCGCATCCTACCTACTTCATCGGCCAGGTATCTTCACTCCTTCTCCATGCATGTCAAATCCGCTCATTGTAAAATGGCGTTGTTGTTCTGGTTTCCAGGCTAAAGCTTGAATTCTGTAGTTTTCTTTACTAAACAAAGAAAACAAACATTTTAAGGTTTTAAGTTTATTATACTTGCAAAAGCTTTGACTATGCAGCCAATGTTTCATATATTTTACCCTGCCTATTCTGAATTCATTCATTTTACGGCTTTAGTTGTAATTTATTCTGAATTCTAGTATTTTACGGTTTTAGCTCTAATATATTCTGAATTCCGGTATTTTATAGTTATAATATATTCTGAATTCGAGCCCTTTATTGTTTTCTAAATCCAATCATCTTACGCGTTTACCTATGATATATTCTGATTCAATCCTTGAACGGTTTTCTACATTAAATCCTTTCGCGGTTTTAGATATAAAATATTAGGAATTCAAACATTTCACAGTTTTAGTTCTAATGTGGTCCGAAGTCGATCATTTTACAGTTTTACTTGTAATATATTTCAAATTTTCTGAATTCAAGCATTTCACGGTTTTGATGATAATAATATGCTTAAAGGTTCGACTCTGATCTTTTCTTCTTCTGATCGTTTTTCTACCATTACAGTTTTGACGGCTTAAATAATATGAAGAAAGCTTTCGGTATTTGTTTTTTTTTTGTTTGCTTGTTTCTGAATGTGTTTCGTTATGCGTGGATTTCAGGCATTTTAATGCTTTAGTGTAAATTTGTAAAACATAAACTGAATTCGAGAACTTTATGTTTTTTTTAGGTTATAATGTTGAATTCGAACATTTTAACGCTCTGACTACAAAATTGCGAAGAGATATTGTATATTCAAGAGTTTAACGTTTTTTAATTGTTTCTGGTTCTATTTTAGCTGGTTTCAATCATTTGATCTTGTTTTATGATTGATATTGATTTTTTTTTATATTTGTTTTAAAAATTTATGTGCTTGGCTTGCAGGTTAAGTGGAGCTTAGGTAGAGCTGGAGCTTGGCCCTTAAGGCTCCAGATTATGAACGAGGCTCTGATACCATGTGTAATAACCTTGTTAATTTAACATCAATTAATTCCATAAATAAAACAACAACTTCTACTTGATTTCAGAAACTCAGTAATTTCTTATGAATTCAGCACATATGCATATAAATTTATCAACGAATAATAAAATTCATAACAGAATAAAACAATTTTACCATAATAATTTCATAACGGAATAAAACAATTTTACCATAATAATTTCATAACAGAATAAAACAATTTTACCTCTTCCTGATGCTAGTTTCTCCGTCGACCCGGTTGTCCAGCCCGCTGCTTTGTTGTTGCCTAATGCGCTGACCAACTCTGCCCAAACCTTGTTTCCACCCTGCCAACTAGGACAACTTCCTAGCTCCAGGATACCATATGGATATCCTGGCCCCCGTGCCCAAAACCCCCAGCAAATTGGTGCCCCCTGTACTAATCCTTTGCCCGACTCCCCAACTCAAACTCTCTCCAGCAAATTCCCAAATCCAAGAGAGCCCTCCCCCAAAATCCAAGTCGAATGATAATCCTCCCTTCCGTAAACCCTCTTCCTCTCATATCCCTCCCTTCACCGCCCTTTGTCCTCATTTATTTCTTTACCTTCACATTTATTACCTTATCCACCTAGTTAATGCCCCTTATCCACTTATTAATGTTCCTTATCCGTTTATTAATGCTCCTTATCCCCTCTTCCGTAAACCCTTAATTTAAACAATATAATTTATTAACCCTCTTAATTTAATACCCATGTCAATGAATGTAACAGGTAATTAATTAATCAAATTATAACCATTAATTAATAAATAAATATTTAATTAGTATCATTATACCAATCTTTGTTTAATTAATAATATGTTAGAAAAATTAATTACCTAATAAATTTTGTTACTTAATAATCCCTAAACATATATTCTACTAGGGTTGTTACACTTGGTAATATTGATTAGGGATTTTCTAAACCATTTTTCTATGTAATCCTTCATTGGATCCATGTTTATCTTATGTTTAATTTTAAAATCAAACAACTCACCTTCCAAATATCGTAATTCATGTGAAATATTATGAATTGACTCTTCAATATCTTGATTTTTGTATGCATAATCTACTAGCCAATCTTCGATTTCTCTTTCATTATAATCAATTATACTATTGAACTTTTCAACTAAAATGTTTTTCAATATGTCCACGTTTTCTTCAAATTGTTGCTTCGTCATAAATATAGAATTTATGATTAATATTGAGTCTTGCACTTCTTCGATGTTTCCTGCCAAGTCTATCTCGGTGAGTTTTCTGAATAACATTTCCTTTTTATTTACAATTTCATTGCAATTGTCCGTAATGTCCTTCAAATTACTGATCTTTTTGATCCAGCATGATTTCAAATATTTCATTTTAGACGGGGATGGAAAGTCTTCTTCCCTTCTTTTGAGCTCAGTCATGTTGGAAACTTTGATTACAAATGGTATAACGACATCTTTGTAAAACCCTTCTTCATGTTTATAATTTTCTTGAAGAAATTTATTATAAACATTTACTCGAGATCTGAAATAAATAATATTACCAGATACATCATATTCTTCCATGATGAGTGACATTCTTCTTTTTATATTTTCCTTGACAAATTTCTTGACAGCCATTAACAAACTTGACTATCCCTTCAACTTTAAATCAGGTGTTCCCGACTTCGCAATGGCTAATGGGATTGCAAGAATAGGGGGAGGCATCAAAGTGGATTCCAGTTCTCTGACTTTTTCTTTTAATTTGGAATTATGAGCTTCAAGTCATCAATTCAAACATCCAAGGCATCATCGGTTACCTTGTGTATCTTAGAAATTTGAGATGCAGGCAACTTACTAAGATCATATTCAGAACGAGATCTTCCTTTCTTATTTCTCTTATTTACTCCTTCAAATACTATCTTTTTGGAATCCCCGTCAAATAGTGTATTGTATAGTAAATGATTCTTCTTATGAAAAACCTTCTTCTTGTATGGTTATTTCAAGTGTAATTTGCAAGGTTTCTTGTAATCTTTGTTCTTCATTAGGGAAATGTATATTTTCAATATTAACTTCACGATCCATAGCTTCAAGAGATAAGTTATTTGTATCATTTTTAGACACCTGCTTCTCTACCTCTTCTTGCAGGGGAACCTTTCTCTTCTTTCTTACTTGAATTTTGTGGGGATTTTCCATTTTTCCTTGAGGAGGATTTTTATCACCTCCTCCACTTGAAATATTTTTTTATTGTGTTGTTGTTTAAACATTGTACTTGGGCAAGCCATTTTTCTGTGAAACTACTGGACATTGAGCACATTTTTCATTTGGACCCTTTCCTTTTTTTTTATGCTAATTTGTAGTGCTTATTAGAATATCAATATCATCTATAGGTTGCACCGATATCCTGAGTATTACCCTCTTCCTCCCCAAATATAATTGTTTGGGTAAATCCATTACTAAATCATATTGATTGCATCAACAAAAGTATGACTTGGGTCAAACCTTTTGATTTTTTTTGTATATTTCAACTTCAAATGATTCAAATGGGCTAAGAATTCATTGATTCTGGTTATGTTTCCGAATACAATTTCTTCGACCTTCCACAGAAATGGGATAAATTGCCTTTTTCTCTTCTCATGAAAAAAGTGAAGCCATAATCCATATTTCCTAGCAACTTCGGTGATAAACATTTTATTTGAAATATTGTAAGGGAGAAAAGCAAGACTTTCTCGAGAGAAAAATATTCTAATGAAATTATAATTTTCACTCTTCTCAAGGGTACCTTTATTATTTAGAAAACTTGATGCCTTTGATGACAACCTGGATGTTTTATCTCTAAAAGAAGCTTCTTGAAAACTGCAACAAATTCATTATGTGCTTCATAAAAATAAATAGAGGTCTTTTGTCTCCAAAGATCCCGGTACTAGACAGTTATAGGGTCGATTTTACAGTCTACCTTCTTGCCAATTTTTAATCCCTTGAAAAAATGGCAGTACAAATATAGAAAATATTAAATATGAAGCCATGAAGAATTTATTTTCTTTCTTAAAATTTGGAAGCTAGGAAGTAATTTTGATAGAGATAAGCTTTCCTGAGTCGGAGATGGATTTTTCATGAACTGTGAAGTGAAAAATGTGTAGATCCAACGGAGAGATGGATGTTATGTTTTCTTGTCCAGTAACTCTAGTGAACAACCATGTTATTTCTCAATAATGGTTTTTCAAAGAACTAACATGAATCTTTGTTATGTCAACAGGCATCGCAGCAAGGTCTTCATTATATTCTTGCAGAAGGTCGAACCCATTATTTTTTTTCTTGAGAAAATCCCTCGCTTCTTCTCCATTAAAGGTAAGAGTCGACTCTAGTAACTTCAACATCTTCCTGAAAAAAACTAGTGCTAATGAAATAGGAGATTCTCCCTGAACTTCAATGGCTCTTCAGTTTAGGATATATTAATCAACACACCATGTGATGAATTCTTTACAATCGAATACTTATGGTATGCACCCAACAAGAGCGATTCTTGATGTCCATACTACATTTTCATTTCTTTGAAGTAGAGGCAATGTAGAGTAGTACCAGTAGGATCTTGACCATTGGAAATTTTGATCTTCTCATCAAAAAATATTCATTATATCCCCACAGAAATATTTCCCTCCTACAGCCATGAAGTTGGTGGATTGTTTGTGTGATTACTTAGAATATATTCGTAGAAATGAAGCGCTTTTCTAGATAATAATGACTCATTATTTTCCCAAATAATAACTTTTAATGCACATTCAAGGAAAAACCCCTCGATATTTCTTCCATTAATAACGTACTTTTCGTAATTTGCACAACAATTATCTTTCGTAATACCAACATTGAATGTATCTCGAAAAACATGTTACGGCGGGGGCGGATATGAAAGAAAAATTTGAAGAGAACTCGCGAGTCTGCCAACCCATGAGTCTGATGTGAAGAAAAATGCACAAGTGTTGTGTGGGAAGAAAAAGGCTATAAAAATGGTTTAGTATCGTTTTCAATCAGATTTGTAGGGTAAATGGAGATGAGAAACTCGGGGACCCGCGAACCTGCGGTGAGAAAGGAAAAATAAAAAATTTCTAAGTGTCGTGCAATTTGGGGATCGCGGAGGTGAAAGGGTGTTTTGGTGATAGTGGAATTACAAGGAAATTATGTTGACCCGCAAACCGGCAATGAAGTGAAAAAAATGGCTAAGTATGGTGAAAGAAAAGACAAGGTAAACTTTTACAAAAAGAAAAACAATAATTTTTCTAAGTATGGAGAAGTAATAGGGCAAAGAAAATATAGGGGTCAACAACTAGCTTCAATTGTGGAACAGTGACCCCTTGCGGGTTGTTGAGAACCCAGAATATGAAAACTAAGTATCTTCTACATTAGGGTACGGAGTCAGAGAAAGAGAATATACAAAACAAAAACAAAGGAAGAAAATTGATCAGGCAAAGAAGCTTTTGAGATGTTGCCCATTGACTGGCAACATTAATATTGTCCCCTTCATATATTTAAGCATTTACGAATTAAAACTCAAGATCTTCTCAATGATGTAAGGACCAATCCAAAGGGCTTCGGACTTTGTATGCATTGAATATTTTTCTTTAGCTTTGTTCTAGAGAAATACCAATTCACCTTTTTGAAAATTCTTGATTGTTTCACTTTGATCAAAATATTTCTTGACATTATGTTGTCTCTGATATATTTTCTTCAAGGCCTCAACTCATTCTTCTTCTAACTTCATAATTTGATTTAGCCTTATGTGCAAAGGATAAATATCTTATGTGTCTTCAATATTTACAGCATGAGTCAAGGTGTTCAATCTAGATTAATTGGCATTTTTGCTTCTTTTCCATACACCAATGTATATGGAGATATCACAGTGTTGCCTTTTGGTGTTAATATGCTTTCCCATAATGCATCAGTTAATTTTAAATGAAAATTCTTTTGATTTTGATCAATTGCCTTTTTAAGAATTTGGATCAAAGTCTTGTTCGTAGATTCAGTCAGTCCATTTCCTTGGGGGTAATAATTTGAATAATGTCCCATTATAATACCAAATTCCCCACAAAATTTGGTAAATTTTGATCCAATAAAGTTGACCCGTTATCAGTAATAAACTTTTCTGGCACTCCAAACCTTGATAGAATATTGTCTCGGGATTTTTTTAGAAGAGATTTCATAAATATATTGGGAAAGGTTTCCAATAAACTTATATAGAATTTGCACACAATATTTTTTTGTTAATATATTATTCTAGTAATTAAATTAATCATTTTTCAATGTTTTTAAAAGAAAAAATTGATCCATGTATTTTTAGTGAACTTTTTATTTTTTATTAGCTAGATTAATACTTTGATATGAATAGGGGTGGAATATGCGAGGGGTTGCATATAATCTCAAAGGACAAATAGAATTAGAGTTTCTTCGAGGATTAGGAACTTCGACAAACAATAAAGCAGAGAATTGCACAATTTATCAAGTTCGCACCCTACTAAAAGTAAAAGGAGTAACCCAAATGATAGCTCTTGGTGCTTTTCCATCATTATCAGATATTTATCCCACCATATTTCTTCAAAAAAATCAAGATATCACTTTCACATAATCCTTGAGTTGAGTCTTTGTTTCATGTAGATCACTTTCTTTCAAATATTGTGGAAGCAAAATGAGGTGGTAGATAAGTGAGACAACCTTAGTGAGAGGTTAGGGGAAGAAATACTTATGGTAAATGGAGGGGTTCTAAATATTGCACTTGTCCCATGATTATAGTGCATTAATGATGAACGATCCTCCGAGATAGAAGTGCCATGCCATACCATCAAGCAGCATGGAGGACTTAAAGCCACACTCGATGCCAACCCTTAGTATGTGCTTGGAGACATGCAAAACTATGGATTGTTCTAAATCAATGTTGGAGAATGAATGTGATTTAATAATGATGAAGGTTGGGCTTTTGTTTGCAATGCTTAACCTAGGTCCAACTTTCAATCTTCTAGTAACATGAGCACAAAGAAGAGGGATTTTGGTTTAGGAGGTTGGTTTTTGTTAGGTTGTTGTGGTTTCCCTTTTTTTTCGGTATCCTCATCCATCTATATAAATGGGTCATTGTCATTATAGGAATTGTTGCTATGTATTGTGTGATTTAAAGGAGGTCTAGATAGGTTTGTAAAGGTGTGAGAGGGAGATAGAATAGACATAGATCATGATGGTGAATTCGACCTTGAAGTGGAGTAATTATCAAGAGGAGCACAACTGCAAGATAAAGGTGGACAACAGGATAAGAGACACATGTGTCATGAAATATGCTTCATAGTTTCTTCAACTACAGGAGACAAAGAAAGAATTCCTTGTATTCGTGGTCATTTCACAGTGACAATATTTGGGTCTAGACTTCAAGTTGGGGACTCTAAATGCACTCATTAATAGGATTGTCTCCTTTCTACGGATACCATAGGAAGTGATTCGTTCTCTGTGCCCCCCTACTTCTATGTCAATCGGGGATCCTTCAACAAGTTGATTCTCTTGAGCTCAATCTAAGGAAGTTCATGCAACACTCCCACCAGTGGACTCAGAGGCCTCTCCCAAATCTAGCAACATCAAGAAAGAAATGGAAGCTAGTGTGCATTTTGTGTAAATAACCATGGAATTTCAGGTGAGTCCAAATGGGCACAATTTTTATTCTTCTCTTTGAATAGTTATAATATTTTATTGAAATTTACTTTTATTATCTCATTTGTAAGATGATATACCTACGAAGAACATAATCATAAGTTTAAAGTTGTAATCTCCCCATCTCTGGATTCCCCTTCTTTACAGTTGGAGGCGACCTTATGGGTTTATGTTAGCCTGTCCGGAGTAAATGGTGGTTAATAAGTGGGGTGGGAAATTTGTAGGCGTTTTATGGAGCCCATGCTAGTCCATTCACCATATTTTATCATCAAGATCATTTCCACACAGTCCTCTCTTGGTTTCATGGCGTTCCGAGGATTTTTGTAATTTTGGTCAATATTGGGCACAATTTAATTAAATACATTAATTATGTTATTGGGACCATATTAACTGAAGGGTTACATGAGTGTAATAGCTCGTTGGAACCGGGACGGGAATATTTAAAGGTTGGAATGATGACAAAGGAGTTTTTGACATACGGGAATGTCTTAGAAGCCAATTAACCACTTTATGGTATTAAAAGGGTAAATTATTAATTACTTAAACATTAAAAAGTAATTTTTAATGTTTAAGTGAAAATTGGAGGGAAAATAAGGTAAGGGTTTGATTTGGTCAAAAGGGAAAGATCTAGAAGGATCGGGGGAAGAATAAATAGAGGGGTAACCCTTCACTTTGGCATTATGTTTGGATTTATCTCTTTGGAGTTCTCTTGGAGCCAAGGTTTTTGTTAGGGTTTTGACAAAACTCTTCCATTGTAGTTTAGTTTTGGTGGTGCAATATCCACCCTAGCTAGATAGGGAGGAGGATTCATCCTGGATCTTCATTGGAGCTTTGTCTTGTATTTTGATTTCAGTTTTGGGTGTAGTGATTTGCTTGGTAGGTTGTGGCACTTGGAGGGTTTGATCTCATGGCATGATTCCAGGTTTTTGGCTTGTATTGTGTGTTTTCCATTGAGGTATTGCAACTGCCATAGAAGCCATTGGATTGTTGTATTCATATATTCATTCATAATAAAATACCACATATTGTCTCTTATATTTCTAGTGTATTTGTATTACATGCAATATGTTTGACAAAATGTCTATTAGTAGAATACATGCAAACTATTTGTGAAAAATTGTCAACCAGATTAGAGCATCAAGAACATTTATTGCACAGAATGACATAATACCCCAGCCCATTCTTTTGGGGATATTATAGTGGTATCAGAGCTAGTGATCCTGTCAGTCTGTGATTGCACCAAAGTACTTTCCTTGTCCAAAGAAGGGAAAAAATGTTGGGTACTTTTTTTAAAGGAAAAAAAGGGGCAGAGCATTTCAGATTACATTCTAAAAAAAATTAGCATAATTTTCCAAAACAAATTGGATATTTGAATTACTCTAAAAAAAATTCCAAATTTAAAAAAAATAAAAAATCAACAGAAACGATGTCCAAGAAGTAAGGTTATCAACATTTTAATTTCGGAAAATTTCCAGGGTTTTTCCAAAAAAAGCCGCACTATTTACAGTGAGGGGAAACAATGTAAAGGAAATCAGATTATGTACATATATGTGTAAGAAAGGATGATAGTAGGTTTTTCACTCATGTGTTATATCTAGATGGAGGAAGATCTAGAGCATGTGGTTGAGATCTTGAGGATGGTAGCAGCAGTTAAAAATATGCCTTACCACTACTAGGAGTATCTAGCATTAGGTGAGGAGATCTTTGCATCTTTGCCCTTTAAAATATTTTTCACCCTTAAGTACATATGTTGGCCCAAGAATGTGGATGATGATTTCTTTAAAGGCACGAGGAAGAAATTAAATAGAAGTGAGCATAACAGATAGGTGGAGGAGCATGCATCTAATCATGTTGAGGATGTGTGCAATAGTGAGAAAACAACATCTAGTATACCATTAGAGTTATCTCATGAGACCCATGGCACTAGCACATTTGATGGACAAGTTGACAGCACACATGATGCATCTTTCTGATCAGCTGATGTTGAGGATTCAACATCTCTCCCTTCGTATGATGCTTATGATGAGGGAGGATCAAGCATGCTAGCACCTAACTATGACATGATTTCATCACCTCATCATGTTTATGAAATATATGATGATGCATGTATGATTTTACCCAAGACAAAGAGTGGGAGCTATGCGTGGAGGATGACAACGACGGGGATGATTTGGTGGATGAGAGTAGATAAGAAAACTTGTTTGAGGAGAGGATTAACATAGAGGGTTTTTTATCACACGCTTGTTTTGCATTACAGGGATCATGAGTTGTTTCTTTTGGCTCAAAGCTTAGCTACAAAGGAGGTAGTTGATAAAATTCCTTGTGGACCAGCCAATAAGGAAGTATGTGCACCAATTGATTGGGGGATTGAGTATCGGACAAATGTGGATACATCACTCTTGGATCTAGGTTCAGTTGATATTAGTGGAATGATTGATTCAATGGCACATGTATGATACAGGGTGGTACATGATGATATAGGGGTGTGCAGTGGTATAGAGCTATGTACGGTGGTGTACAATGGGTTTTTGGAACAATTCTCCTGGGGAGACCTCCAAATAGGGACTTAAAACATATCATTGAGTTTGATTCACCCAGGATCGATGAGTGGATGGATGAGATTCATGGAGAGGTATATTCCTCAGAGATTGATCTTTGAGTGGGATATCACCAGACTACTTCTAAGTGTCATTATGGGCACCGCGAGTTCTTGGTCATGCCATTGGGGTTGACGAACATATTTGCCACTTTTTGGTCTCACATGAACCCCATATTCACACCATAGCTACAGGGATTTATGTTGGTGTTCATTGATGATATCCTCATATACAACAAGACATGGGAGGATTGTTGGAGATAGTTACATGAGACATGGGGCATGATGGAGAGCATATTCAGGCATGGGACCTCCAGAGATTGATTTTCGATCAGGTTATCATATAGACAGGGATAGGGAGATTGGCATGACATATGTTTTACATTGTGGCCATGTTATCAGTATGTGGGATGTATAGACACATTAAGGGGATATCCCTGACATAGTGGATTGGTTCACATGGATTTCAGTTGATTGGAAGTCCCACCTTCTAGTGGAATATTCCAAGGATCGATTTGCTTACGAGTTAATGGATGGTCTTATTCAATATGACGGTTATAGAGTAGTGGATGATATCATCTACTATGGAGATAAATTATAATTGGTCCCTGAGTCCACACTTAGGGAAGAGATCATGAGAGTTATACATGATTCACCCTTGGCAGGGCATCTTGAGTACTTTCAGACTTACCAGTAGATCATAGAGAGGGTCTCAAGGACGATGTATGGAGACATGTGAGGGAGTGCATGACTTGTCAGCATAATGATTCAAAGCATACCTATCTAATTGGATTATGGCAATCTACACTCGTCTCAAGATAGAGGTGGGAGAGTGTGACGACAAATTTCAGCAGAAGTCTACTAGAGGTGCATGGAAAGGGTTGCATTTCATACACTCCATCGGAGCACGAGGCACCACAAGTAGCAGAGTGTTTCCTTAGGGAGGCGTTTAGACTCCATAGGGTGCATGAGTAATTGACCATGATCAGGACAACACAGTTCTCAGGACATTTTGGCAGGAGCTATATAGATTAGTTGGCACAGAGCTAATTAGTGTAGCACAGTTGGATTTAATTGATATGAGGCATAGAGGATTCCTAGTTTGGATGTGGGTTCCAGGAACTCATATGATTGGTTTGTGTCATTTTTGGGACACTCTGAGAGGATATGATGGGGCACATGCTATATGGAAGGATATATTTTCTTTACCGATACCCAAGATCGGGCATGCTAGTGGACTTGCAGACTTTGATTCCACTGAGGTGCATCTACAGGATATGATTCATAGTAGTGGAGTCAGGTCTTCTAGACATTATATCTTGGGGTTCTAGGAGTGGGGGTTGCAGTCTATACATGAGGGTTGGACAGTTATGATAAGAGTGGCGCAATGTCAGCGTGATGGTTCCTCGAGGATATTAGCTTAGGACCTTGGTACTGCAGTGTTTGACATCTCGACAGTCGATACAGATGAGATGAATTGTTTTCACCCTATGGGGTTTACTCTTGGGATGCTTAGGGTTGGTTTCTTTGGGGAGTGTTCTTCTAAGGAGTTGATCGATTTTATGCAACTTATGATTGCCTGGGTCAAGGAAAGTCGAATGGATTCTTGTATCAGCACCTTGCAAATTAGTGCTAGGATCAAAGAGTGTTTCACATCGTCCAGGAAAATCCGAGAGAGGTTCACATGGAGAGGCCTCGTAGATGATGTAGGGGAGTATACGACTTGTCAACAGAGAAGTTTAGGGCACACTCATTCCACGGGATGGATGTAGTGTTTGGCCATTTCTGGGCGAGAGTGAGAGATCATGTGGACAAACTACATCACAGGTTTACCGAGGGTACAATGGACAGATAATATGTCTGCAGTGATTGACAAGTTCACACACTTTCCAGTGATATCTTATGAGTATTAGGCAGCATAGTTGAAAGAGCTATCTAGTGGAGAGATGTTTAGAGTCTGTGAGCAGCCCGGAGTCATTACCAATGATCAAGACAAACTTCATTTTTCGAAATTCGAGATCGAGTATGGAAGTGGAATTGGAAGCCATGACTTCACCTGTATGCCTATGTAGGATGTTATTCATGATAGTATATTCATTCCTTACAGGTATTTCAGGTGGGAGTACCAGGGGAGGAGGAGGAAAACTAGGCATGGTGGTCGGATGATTATGATCAGAGTGGCACAACATCAACATGGTGGTTCTTTTCTAAGATTATCTTGGGACCCTGGGATTTCAATAGTAGACAATTCAACAATTGACACAGAGGAGAGAGTCAGTTTTTGCTTTCATGAGATTGGTTCCCTAGCAAAGCAATTCCTGTATGGGTTGATCGAGTTGTTGCAACACCAAGTCACCTTACTTGTTGGCAGTTTTCAGGAGGCCTATTATGTCAGTACCTTACCAGACCACGCCTTGAGCAGAGGATGTTTCACATCTTACAGGGTGGTTTGGGACCCTAGTTTCATTTTCAATTTCAGTCTAGATCAGTTTATGGAGTGTCAGGTTTTGATGGCATTGCTTGAGGACATAAAATATTTGGAAAGGGAAAACTATAATGTCCCCATCTCTAGATTCCTCTGCTTTGCAGTTGGAGGCAACCTTATGGGTTTATGTCAGCCTAGCCAAAGGAGTAAATGGTGGTTAAAAGGGGGCCCAAGCAATTTGGAGGATTTTTATGGAGCCCATGCTAGTCCATTCGCCATATTTTATCATCGAGATCATTTATGCACAATCTGCTCTTGGTTTTGTGGCGTTCCGATGATTTCCGTAATTGTGGTCATTATTGGGCATATTAATTAAATACATTAAATGTGTTATTGGGACCATATTATCTTAAAGGATACATGAGTGTAATTGCTCATTGGAACCAGGATGGAAAGAAATAAAGGTCGGAATGATGAGAAAGGGGTTTCCGACATCCAGGAATGTCTTAGAAGCCAATTAACCACTTTTCAGTATTAAAAGGGTAAATTATTAATTACTTAAACATTAAAAAGTGACTTTTAATGTTTAAGTGAAAATTGGAGGGAAAATAAGGTAAGGATTTGATTTGATCAAAAGGGAAAGATCTAGAAGGCTCAGAGGAAGAATAAATAGAGGGGTAACCCTTCACTTTGGCATTATGTTTGGATTGATCTCTTTGGAGTGTTCTTGGAGCCAAGGTTTTTGTTAGGGTTTTGACAAAACCCTTCTATTGTAGTTTAGTTTCAGTGGTGCAATATCCACCCCATCTAGACAAGGAGGAGGATTAATCTTGGATCTTCATTGGAGCTTCATCTTGTGTTTTGATTTCAGTTTTGGGTTGTAGTGATTTGCTTGGAGAGGTTGTGGCACTTGGAGGGTTTGATCTCATCTGTTGAGGAGGCCATGGCATGATTCCAGTTTTTTGGCTTGTATTGTGTGTTTTTCATTAATGTATTGCAGTTGCCATATCAGCCATTGGATTGTTGTATTCAAATCTTCATTCATAATAAAATACCACATATTGTCTCTTTTATTTCTAGTGTATTTGTATTACATGCAATATGGTTGAAAAAATGTCTATTAATAGAATACAATCAAATTGTTTGTGAAAATTTGTCAACTAGATTAGAGCATCAAGAAGAATTATTGCACATAATGACATAATACCCCACCCCATTCTTTTGGGGATATTACAAAAGTAGAATATAATATAAATTTTTGGCTAGAAAACAATATTATCTTAAGAATAAGATGCAACTTTTATATTTTATTTTTATGTTTCCTAATTATACGATATAGTCACAATTTTTTTAAAAACAAAATCCAATCATTATTGTGAAAACAAAATGAATAATAAATAGAACATTCCTTCAAAACAAAGGCAATCCTTATCTCGGATTGTAGATTATATCCATCCAACCAACATGCAGCAAAGTCAACAAAATTCAATATAAATTTTTGGCTAGAAAATGTACTTGGCCCTTTAAGAATAAGATGCAACTTCTATATTTTATTTTATGTTTCTATTTATAACATACGATATAGTCACAATTTTTTTAAAAACAAAATCCAATCATTATTGTGAAAACAAAATGAATAATAAATAGAACATTCCTTCAAAACAAAGGCAATCCTTATCTCGGATTGTAGATTATATCCATCCAACCAACATGCAGCAAAGTCAACAAAATCTGGGAATGATTGTATTCCTCGTCCATGTCCGCCAATGAACAGAAAACTGTATCTGGATCAAAAGCTTCTGGTCGGATCAAAATAAATAACCTAATCATCTCTCGCACACTTAAAACAAAACAAAAAAAACATAGCTCGCTAAAAAAAAAGCTTCATACTTTAATCATCCCTTTTTAACGTGTTATTTACATAAAAGTAACAAAAACAACCTAAACAACTTAACATTAGTATATTGATTCCTTAATATCTAAATATATTAACGTTTAATATATACACACAACACCAAGTATATAGCAACTTACTCATACTAAGTATGCTATCATATAAATTATTGGACGAGGTCCATACCTATATAAATTTTAAAAATAAAAAGATTATAAAACACTTTATATTTCTTATATTAAAAATAAGATATTATCTCAATAAGTTTAACCTACATAATTTAATTTTTTGGTATGATTTTAATTTTTAAACCTTAGACATGTAAGATGGAAGGTTTGGTATTCCATTTTTTAATTATTTTTGTATTGAGTGAAATTTATAATTATAAGTATGAATAGTTAAAGTTTATGTTATGATTCTAATGCTTTCTATTTTTGAAAATTTTGTTAATGGATATTACTTTTTAAATTAGGATCTTGAATGTTCACGTGTTTATCTTTTTTCGTTTTTTTTTTTTTTTAACATATTTTTACTCATCAAAATGGTATGAGACGAGTGGAGCTTGAGGTAAAACAAGTTACCTTCTAACATATTTTCACTCATCAAAATGGTATGAGACTAGTGGAGCTTGAAGTAAAACAAGTTACCTTCCTTTGATTGTGTTAAGGAGATTGTTTCACTTTTTAAGTCTTAGTTGTTTGATTTGTGTTTCTTACACAACATCCTTGAGAGAGGTTACCACTCCTTGAGAGGTTACCAGTGGTAGTAACCTACAAGTGAGGGGTCGACTCTTTTGGCATGATTGAGTCTATGTCTACGTTACTCATCTCAAATGGAGGGCATGAAACAATTAGTGATATTTTTATTTTCAGAGGTACCAAAGATTCATGTATAGTGATTTCACCTTTTGGCTTTGGTGTTTCCCCCTTTTCCCTAAAAGGCCTTCAACTTTGGACATGCATCGTTGACCTTCAACTTTGGCCATGCATCAATGAGATGGTTGGTTTCTTAACAAACTATGTGCCTAAAAGCTATATTTTTATAGTCCAACGCATAAATCTAATGAGAATCATTCAACTTTAGAACTATTTTATTTAGTATACCTTTTGACTAAGGTCAAGCTCCAAACCGTAGATCTGTGCACAAGTAATGATTCTCTTTTTTATCTAGTTTATGTCATATTTAAGAAAGCTACCTGTTATATTTCCAATTCTTTATTGGACTTGCATAATGCATATGAAGATTCAACTATTTAAGAAAGCTACCCATTATATTTCCAATTCTTTATTGGACTTGCATAATCCATATGAAGATTCAACAATTTCACCTACAAAGTAGGGTGGTTGTGATAAAAATGGTAGTTGAGTTGAAATTTGAGATCCATGGTTTGATAAAGAGATCAACTTTGCCTCGAAATTTGTATCCTCCTCCAAGGCATTTTGACAAATATTCAAGATTGTGATAAAAACGCATTAAAAAGATGTTAGAATCAAAATATGGATGTTTTTTGGTTCGAGGGGATTTAATCTATTCGATAAGATCTAATGATTATGGACACAACACATTGAATGTGCAAATTTAGGTATGGTTTTATAACTATTGATGAGCTCATCAATTTTCGAGACCTGCATATGTAATCGAGGGTTGATACGTGATCTCTCTGTAATGAAGGCTCATAATGGAGTAGTATTGGGATATGAAAGGAAAGATGATTTATTTTAGATTACTTATTTAAAATAATTGGGGTGTTAAGAAAGATGTTGCACCTTTAGTACCCCTCCATGAAGACGTAGCACCAAGAACAAGGTAGATTCATTATGGATGTCGTAATTAGCCATGGTGCCCATGTCATCCAATTGTTGACCAAAACAAATTAGCCTCTCATGGATAGCCAACCTCCATTATTTATCTGTGTTTTTGCCTTGGATGTAATTTAAGATATATATATATGACTGGGGAAATCAACAACTAATCGGGCACGTACTCGCGTGACACATGGTCATGTTATCCGATTGCTACCACTATAACCCCAAGCATGCCAACGCGACCCCTCATGCGACACACAAGACTAGTCGAGGGTTTTGAACCGGTGACTTCACATAACAGAGTGCCTTAACAACACACTCCATCACCGACTATTCTACACCCCGGGGGTAAGATATGTATATTTTATCGCTAATGAAACCCAATATTTCCTTCCTAACATTTTGTTATACAGTTGAGGAGCAACCATCCATTGATTATAAATGTTTTGTCAAATAATTGGCATGCAACATCCAACCCTTGACTCTTTGTCAATATTTGTTTTCTTTACATTACATATTGAGTCTTGTATACATGTTAAAGGACGAGCATACCACTAGAGAAAAACCACTTTGTTGATTTATTAATAATTTGTACAAAGATTTAGACTTTCCTACTTAAATTGAAACCAATCATTACAAACCAACCATACCTCAATCATTCAAGAAACAAAATTGAAACCAATATTTACAAACCAACCATACCTCACTCATTCAAGAAACAAAATTGAAACCAATCTTTACAAACCAAACCAACCATACCTCTCAATCATTCAAGAAACAACCCTAACATGTATAAATTTTTTGTCAAATAGCTAACATGTAAAACCCTAACATGTATAAAACTTTTGTCAAATAGTTCACATGTAACCTCTAGCTTTCAACACTGCAACATAAACATCTTGTAAACAACTATTAAAATCACTTCTTACAACTCACTTCTTACAACTCATTAGAAAATGACATGCAAAGGACATTATAAAATCCCATGCACCGAAGCAAAAAATAAGTGGTTCACCTTTGTTGAAGGCGCATTTATAAATAATCACATTACATAAAGGCACTTGAGTGCGAGTAGGGCTATCGTTGGTGGGAGATGACAATAGAACTTTATATCTTCAAATTTAATATTCTCAAATTCTAAGTGCGACAAAGTTTCACGGATAGATAACAAATGATTTCATTGTTTTTTTATATGTAATTTGTTAATGGTTTTTAATTAATTTGGCGGTAAGCATACCATTTCTCTGTATTGAAATATCAATGATTTGCATTTAGGAGAATTTATTCTACCAAATTCACATAAAAGTGGATTTGACGATATTTATATATNAAAGTAGATTGATCATATCTCAATTTCAATGTGGTTAATCTTTTAATTATAATTGTTGTTTTGGTAAGACATTGTTTCATCAATTGATTTGTTTATATTTATATTTTATAATATTATATTAAAACATTAATAATTTGTAAATAATTAATTATATATATATATATATATAATTATATATATATAATTATTTGTTTATATTTATATTTTATAGTATTATAATAAAATATTAATAATTTGTATTTTGGAGAATACATTTTACTAAATTTATATAAAAGTAGGTTGATCATATTTTAATTTCAATGTGGTTAATCATCTTTTTGAATTATAATTGTTGTTTTGGTAAGACATTGTTTCATCAATAAATTAATTAGACACAAGTCCCTCCTTGGATACATTCATCTTTTTACTTCTCAATCTATGAAGTACTAGTAGCCAATTCTAACTATCGTTCATCGTTCCCTTCTCAGAGGAACTACATTAGGATTATAATGGGTTATTATACATGAAATATGTTTATATAGAATTTAAAATTTAGAACATATTACATATATTCATTTTTTTAATCAAACCAAAAACTTGTTCACAATGTACTTTTTAAGCGGAGACAAAGTTTAGGAGGGGTTGTGTATGATTTTGATTAACAAAAAGTTTTTGAGTTTTAATTGGGTATAGGGATCTTCATTAACAATGATGTTGTGTTGTCAAGGGCGGCAGGAGGGGGAGGGGTTATCTATGACCCCGTTGAATTTCGGGCACTAGTCTATTCCTGGGGGTTAGGAGAAGAAACCAATAACATCGCAGAAACACTAAGCCTTTGGCAAGGACTCATTCAAGCCCGTAAGCTAGCTATCCAAGACATTATGGTGATAGGAGACTCTCAGATCTTAATCCAAGCTCTGGCCACGAACACGTTGCCAAATCAAATGAACCTTCGGCAAATCACCAAGAAAATCCTACGGCTCTCTCACTCCTTTCATAAAATCGACTTTTTTCACGTGCTTAGACAGCTCAACGGCGAAGCAGACCAGGCTGCCAAAGCTGCCACCCCCTTGGGCAAGGGCCAACTCTCCATCAATGTTCTCTTCGACCCTCTCTCTTAACGACACATGGAGGGCACTCACCTTGACCTCCTGCGGCATGGGGGCACATGTTTCTCTCGAGCCTCTCGAAGCATGGCAGCCCTTAGGCATTACCTCTGTCCACCCCCCTTCTCGCGCGAAGGTACTTCACTTACCCATTCGCGTCCCTTCGTCACTCCTCGCTCGTCCTTCGCCTCCCGTCACTCATGTCGTTCTGCTCTGAACCCATCCCCCTCCCGCATGGCACTCGCACGAAGCAACCTCCTCTCATGGCACTGCATACTCGAACCAGTGTTAAATACGGGAAGATGGCACCTTATTCTTGCCTATCCCACTCTCTTGTTGTTGCTTGGCCTCTCGCTTGGCTGGTGTGTTCAGACCCTCCTCCTGCTCGCTCCTGGCTGATTGATTTGGCTTGGTCCCCTACATGGTTCTTGCTCGTTGCCCTTTCTCGTACTATGGCGTCCAACTCCAATTCAACCTCCCCTCCCAACCCCCCTCCCTCCCTGGAACTTGAAATTCGCAGGCTAAAGCGTACTCTCAACGCACATTGAGGTTTCCTGCTTCGTCTAGATGAGGAAAGCGGTCGGAGGTTCGAAATGTTGGAAAAAGACCTCATCTAGCTCAGGGAGGAAGCGGTTGAAGCTCTCACTCACACAACACAACAAACTAACAGCAACATAGCGGAACTAGAGGCACGAATTGGAAAGCTAGAACTCCAAGCTGCAGACTCGAGCCATCGAACAAGTGTAGGTGCGAAGGCGTCTCCAAGCGCAAGCTCCATCGCTCTGGATCCGAAGGATTAATTATGGTTTATCTACCTCCCGACTCTAGCTCCTTTTTGGTTCTCTAGGTTTTTCTTTGTACGCAGGAGCACAGTCTCCCTTTGTATTACAGGAAGCCATATTGTAAGTCGGACCTCAGACTGTGTTTAGACTTTTTTGAATTATCGATAGTAGTGGGAATCCTAGAACTCTATACCATAGCAAAACCTTATGTAATCTCGAAACCCATGCATACAACGCAAGGCCAAATTTTGTAGTTTTTCCACAATGGTCATACCACTGATATTAATATAAAAACCTCTTTCTTGTGTAAAAAAAAACAATGATGTTGTAAGACTTGTCTTACAGACTCGCATAAATCAAATAAAAAGATATTTGAAAAACAATAGTGGTCGAAGATTAAATGTTGGTAATTCGAGCCCTCCTGTTTAGGAAAACCATCACAAATATTCAATTAAATAAAATCATCCAAAGAGTCGTCACCTCAAAGCTTGACCTTAAATATGTTTCCTACTTCAAAATTCTGAGATAAATCTCTATGCTAATTGCGGAGTCATAATGGAGTAAAGTGCATTATGGACTAAAAAATAAGGAGAGTGAAGTCACCTCCATGTGCCCCACCCATGTCACCTGACTTAGCAACATGCTTGGGAAAGGCAATGTTGTAGACTGTAACGACATTATTGCCCTATGACCATGGACACTAATGACCTAGTAAATTAGGTGGGCTTGATCTTAAAAAAAAAAAAAACATTAAATTTATTTCCTTTTTATTTATATTATGTTTTATCATATACTAAGGGTAATATTAAATCTTTTTTCCAAGCCCCTCCATCTCCTTCACTTGCAGTGCAGACAGCTACAGCTAGTTTATTTCCAAGATTGATTTCTCTCGAGGAAGCAACTTTGTTACATTCCCCCTGTACAAAGGAGGAACTATTTGAGGTAATCAAAAGTTTTAAAAAAGAGAAAAGCCCAGGACCCGACGGCTGGTCGGTCGAACTCTTCTTACACTTTTTTGATGTAATGGGCCAGGACATTCTAGACGTCGTTGAAGACTCGAGAACAAGAGGGTTTGTAAGCTCACAACTGAACAAAACCTTTGTGGTACTGATTCCAAAAACAAATTTGCCCAGGCATTTCAATGATTTCCACCCCATCTCGCTCTGCAATCTCTGTTATAAAATTATCTCTAAAATCATTGCTGTTAGACTCCGACCTTATCTCTCTCGGGCGCTCTCCGAAGAACAGCTTGGCTTCCTCAAGGGAAGACGGATTCTGGATGCAGTTGGTGTTGCACAAGAATGCATCCACACCATTAAGACAAAAAATCTTCAAGCCATCCTCCTTAAGCTGGACCTTAAAAAGGCATTTGATTGCATAAATTGGAACTTTCTACACCTCATCCTTATCCAGAGCGGTTTTGGCACTTCTACAACAAATTGGATAATGGGTTGTATCTCCTCGGCAACCCTGGCTATATTAATCAATGGCGAAGCTACAAAGACCTTCCATTGTGAGAGAGGGCTCAGACAGGGCTGCTCACTCTCCCCCCTTCTTTTCATTTTGATCCTGGAAGGTCTCAGCATTTTATTAAAGAACAAACAAGCGGAGGGACTCTTGAAAGGAGTTAAAGTGGCAGGGCTGACTCATATTCTCCATATCCTTTTTGCTGATGACGTTTTGATCTTGACATCTGCTAATTTTGCCGAATGGTCTATTATACATTCGATCCTCTCTTCATTTTGTGATGTATCTGGTTTACAAATCAATGCCACTAAATCCATCTTCTTGATATCAAAGGCGCATGATTCCTTAAAACTCGACTTAAGTGAGCTATTTGGTATTGGTTTCCACGAGCTTGCGGAGGGCTTTACATACTTAGGATTTTTCTTAAAAGCTTCCAGATACACTCTAAAAGATTGGGCTTGGCTTGTTGACAAATTCGAAGATAGAATTCTCAACTGGAAGCACAGATTTCTCTCTATGGGGGGGAGATTTATTCTGATCAAAGCGGTGATGGAAAGCCTACCAGTATATTGGATGGCTTTAGCACACATCCCAGCCTCCATTTTGAAGTCTCTCCATCAACTCATCTTTTCATTTCTTTGGTCTGGTTGTAAGAAGAACAGAAGCTTTCATCTCTGCAAATGGGAGGATCTCTCTAAGCCAAAGTCGATGGGAGGTTGGGGCCTCAAACACCTGTCTCTATTTCAAAAGGCACTTTCGACTAACACCTTCTGGAGATTATTAACAAAACCAGGACTTTGGAGTTCCGTAATCAGAGCTAAGTATCTACACCACCTTCCGGTCCATATTTGGATCATATTCGCGGAGGCCCATCCTTCAACAGGTTCTCATTCTTGGAAAAAAAATTCTGCCACACTTCCGATCATACTAAAGTGGCTCTCGTGGGATCCCGGAGATGGTCGCTTGATTGAAGTTGGCCGCGACTGCATTCTGGATTTTGGCAGGAACGTGATTCTCTCCCCGTCTCTTCGAGCTCATCTACAAGACAAAAATGTTATTTTTTTACATCATTTCTTCAGCCCGTCCCTTTCAGGCACTCTTGGTGACTCATGGCTGAGCGGATTGGATCTTCAATTAGATCTGGAACACAGGGCCGAATGGGATAACTTCTCCCAACTTCTCAAAGTTTCCGGCATATATTTGAAGTCAAAGACAGACTCCCTAATCTGGACGGGGGGAGACCGATCAGGCAGGTTAACTGCAAAAAATGTATATCAAGCGTTGGCCGCCTTTACCTGGAACTCTTCAATATCAACCTGGAGACAGAGGATTTGGAAGGACTCTTTCTCTTTAAAATACAAATTGTTCGCTTGGCTCATGCTGGAAAATAAATTACTGTTCTGGGACAAATTGCAAGCGCGCGGCTGGGAGGGCCCAAACCGCTGCTCTCTTTGTGCTCGTGACATTGATTCATCGCTTCATGTATTTGTTCTCTTCTCTTTCACCCGAGCGCTTTGGACATCTATCACATCTGCTCTAAAGATTTCTACACATTGGAGTGGTAACAATGTTCATTCTTGCTTCCAAAACTGGATTCTCAATAACAACACTCTTTCAATGCTTCCGATTCATCTATGCTGGCATGTTTGGCTGTCCAGAAACGCTGCAATCTTCAATGATAACAAGCCGTCTATCCTTCACGTTTCTTCTCTCATATTGGCAGAGGCAAACAAACTTACAAAGACATTACAAGTTAAGCCAACAGTTCGGCGGCCTTTACACATTCCTTTTGATAGGGCGGTGGCCTGGTTTGACGGGGCCTCTCAACATGGGGGCGCGCTATGTGGAGCTGGGGGGGAAATAGTTTTAAATCCACATTCGAGTATTCTCTGGACTTTGAACTGCAGACAGGGTTCCAACACAAAGGCTGAGCTCATTGGTGCTTGGACCTCACTAGTTCTGGCTAGTCGCCACACTGATGTTTTGTTGCTCCTCGGTGACTCCAAGATCACTATTGATTGGCTGAACGGACTGGCCGACTTCCGAGTGGCAGCCCTTAATTGCTAGAAGGAAAGGACCAAAGATGCTACTCTTCTTTTCAAGAAGCTTACCTTCCAGCACATTTTCCGAGAGGAAAACAACGAGGCAGACTCCCTCTCGAAAAAAGCTTTGCTCCTCCCTCCGAGTCAAATTTTCTTTTCATTTTGGGAGGACGGTCATGAAGGACCTACCTACAAGATAAACCTTTGATTTGATTCCTTCTTAGCAGAAATCTGATCTTTGACGGATTTGCCGTGTTTGTTGGGCCATTGATGGTTTTGAACCAAGTATTTTGTGGTATCGCCTTGATTCGCTGTTGTATATCAAAACCGACATGTAAACTTTTATATCCTTTTGAATATAAAGAGCATTTTTTTCTCGTGGAAAAAAATATTAAACAATTTTTAATTTTTTAAATTAAATAAATCCTTCTAATATTTCTTTTACTTATTAAACTTATACTTATATATAAAACATGAATAAAATTACTCATTACATTATATTTTTGTATTATATGATTCCACAACAACTTTTTAATATGAAAACTCTAACATTATCAAAATAATATACTTAACAACTACTATGCACCATTTTGCCTACTCATCGTATTCCATTTCTTTTCTTTTTATAAAATATTGTATTCCATGTCTTTTCTTTTTATAACATTGAGATGTGGGCTTAGGTTGCAAACAATATTATTATACCTGCCCGATAGGTTGGTATATAGCATTGAGTTAGTGTTGACTAAGTATTAATCAATGGTTGACCATAAAATATGTATCCATTTTACCAAAGTTTTACTAAAGTTTTGATAAATAATATTTTTAGTGAAATTTTAAATGTGATTTATCTCATATCTTATTGGCCAAAGACTTTAAAGTCTTATTACAACCTTCGCTCCTTCCAATGCAGTTGTAATAAATATTTCATTTATTATGTTGTAGACTTTTATGGATAAAAGTGGGTACGTTTAATAATATTAAAATATCTTTTTGATGTTTTTAGCTCCGTACATTTCATTGTCGATCTATCTGCCCTTGTTCGGGATTGTTTCTGTCAAGGGACGGGTAAGTTCGCATGATTATCAGAGGCTTTTATGGTTAAGTGCCTCGCATCCTGACAGTTCCTCGTGCGCTGGATACGGCTCACCAAACTATGATCTGGTTGTCGTGGCTGCCAGTCACAGTGGGCCCTGCGAGGTTTAAAGATTTTAATGGGAGTCTTTTTGTTTCTTGCTGGACACGAGCGAACTCTTTTTGTTTATTTTTAACAACTCGAAAAGAAACTTAAAATTATATATATATATATATATATATATATATATATATATATATATATATATATATATATAAAACTTAAAATTATTAAAAAAAATTACAAACTTTAACATTCATTCCAATTTCCAACTTAGTAATGAGTATTATAAAAAGGTTAAATATAATTATATATAACTTAAAACTATAAAATTGTAATGATTTAAGAATGTTTATTTTTAATATAAAAATAAATTAAACAAATTTTTAAGTTATATAAATGAAATTTGGTATTAAATATTAATTAATTTAAAATTATAGAATATTATATTATATTTGGAAGCGTAATTTTTTTAAACTCTGGTAATTTTTAAGTGGGTATTGCTTTCACACCTTTGAGTTTTTCTATAGTTTTAGATTAAATATTAAATTTTATTATTTTTTTAAATACTTATATTGATTTATTTGTTATGTTATTGGCAAATAAAATTGAGGTCTTATTGTACATTTACTGCGACCTCTCGAGAGTAATAAAAAAAAATTAATGTTTCATGTTTTATTAAAAAACACACTGTCCGTCTAAGCTAGGCTTAGCAAGTTACATACCTGCGTCCTGCAATCCATGCACTTGAGTGGAAAAAACTTTTAATGTTTCATTAAAAAAAGCTTACTATTGACAAAATAAATATTTATAACTTCATTTTAAATCAAAATAAAATTAAATTAAAAGTTTGAATAATCTACAAATTTCATATTTTTATTACAAATTTATTTAAATAACATTTTCATTTTATATTCATATTTTACTATGTGAATATAATTGTAGATACCATTAGCAATATATTATTTATGCTATTTTTAAAACATTTTAATTTCTTATTATGAATTACTCTCTTGCATTGTTTTCATGTATTCAAACTTCTGCAGGTATTTGCTACCATGTAGCCTTGTTTTATTTGAACTTCTTTGCATTCGACGTTTATGAAGATTTTTGGATCAACTCCATTTTCCCATATATATATATATAATTAAAGTTAGAGACTTATTTCCTCTTAATTTGTTGCTAAAATTTATTATATTTGCCGAAATCAAATTGAAATTAGTAAACTTGTATTTTTAAAATGTATCATTTATTAGAAATCGAATTTAAATTAATGTAAAAAACTCGTACTTATTCACTACTAAATTACAATGGAATTAATTATTACAATTTTTTTTTATAGAAAATTAAATATAAAATTATTTAAAACTTATCATATGACATGTAAACTATAAGAAAAATAAGAAAAATAATATTGATGTAGAATGTAAATATATAGATTTATTATCTATTTTAAAATTTATTATAAAATTTACATATTATTTGAGAAAAAAAAAGTAGTATTAATGAATATATATATATATATAATAGTTGGGTTTAGTTTATGTGGTTGAGATGAATGCTTTGTATTCTTTTCATCTGGGTTTAATTGTAATTGACATGTTGAGCTGTTAAAAGAGTATATTATTGTAAGGGTTTCAAGTCTAGATGTTGAGTGGCCTTATGTTGAGAAGCAGATTATAGGGTTTACCCTAGGTACTATCCTGAAAATGAAGGGAAGTACTCATAGATTTTTCCTAGACTTTGTAATGGTTACAGCCTAAGTGGGTCTAATGGTTAAGAACATGTGTTTCCTCTTAAGAGGTCACTAGTTCAAATCCAGAGGGGGGTAGGGTATGTATACCTCCATAGACTTTACGGTATGTATACCTCCATAGACTTTACTAGTCATACCTCCATAGACTTTACTAGTCAAATCGATGGAGGGAGGGGAGTCCCTTGTCCCACAAATAAGGGAGTCTCATACACCAATTTAATGTGGCTTGATCATGACCTTAAAAATTATTATAATAATAATAATAATTATAATTATTATAATAATAATAATAATAATAATAATAATTATAATTATAATAATTATTATTATTATTATTATTATTATTATTATTATTATTATTATTATTATAATAATAATTATTATTATTATTATTATTATTATTATTATTAAAAAAAGATAAATATGTAAAAAATAAATAAAAACAAAGATTTTTCCATTACAATGAAGAATCATCATGTGCTTTCTCTCTATATAAAGGGATGGTACATATATTATTAAAAAAAATGGATGATATATATATTATTTTTAAAATGAAAAATATTGATATAGAACAAAATTTTTTAATAGAAATTTTTCATTATAGTGAGTAACTATGCAATATATATATTATTTTGTTTTTTTTTTCATTTTTTTTACAACTAACTAAGCATTCCACCTTATTCCAACTTATAAGGAACCATGCACCTCATCCTTCAACTTATAGGGAACCATGCACCTCACCATCTAACTCGTAGGCAAGGGTGAGGGAGAGTAACATTTCTCCTCCCTAACCACCCAGATAGACCTAATGGGCACCTTTCTTTTATTAGTTGAGATGAATACACATTAATCCAAAAAAAATATGAATTTTAATTTTTTAATTTATTATTCTTTGCATTTGTTGAGATGATGTTCCATTTTTCACATGTAATGTTTTACTATGTATTTCTTCATAAGATGAACGGTATTAATGTGGAACGATTTTATTTTTTTATAACTAAATTGCAACCGAGCTTTGCATCGAGTCACAAAAGGCTAATTCTTGATGTCTTCAACAAAACGAGACATTTTTTTTAGCATACATTTAAAAGATTTAAACAAACTATGAGGCACATATTCCAAGTTGTTCTATAAGTGGCTTGTTTGACAAAATTTCCTAAAATACATTTAACTCCGAAATATGTAACATTTAGCAATAAACAAGAGTACTACCCTCAACTTCCTGCCCCTCATCTGATTGAGCGGAACTTTGACCTTCAATTTCCATGGGATGTTGTAATCGGTGGATCGTCTCTTCTTCTTTTGGCATAACATGGAATGAATTTTATGTCTCCCTGTTGTTGGATGTCATTGTCAATGAGTCCATACATTGAGCGAGAATAAGGCTATGCATCCTATTACACTTTGCTTCTAGAAAATCAATTATTTGTTTTTTATGAACCAAGATACTCATGACATTTGTTACTTTAGTGGTGTAGACCTGCTCCACCTCATAAATTTTGCAAGAGACTAATAGCACATTGCTATGATTAGCTTGGATAAGTTCTTCTTGGTGGTGTATAATTTTGTGGAGCTCCTAAGCTTCTATGTGGTTCATGATGTAAAAACCAACACCGGGAACTTGAGATAGAAATAGGTGGCCTAAACTTCTACTCACACCAACATGAATAAATGCTCTATCATTTAAAAACCTCATGTAAATTGAATTTAAATTCTCAAAATCATATGCACCAATTCTTAGAAATTGAAACACTTCTTGATGGGCCTAATTCCAATAAGGAAACTTAAGATTGTACCTAGCGTCAAAACACAAAGGATTGACAAAGAGACAAAGAATTGAAGAACTCCAATTTTTCTCACCAAATACCCAATCGCAACAATGCACTGAACCAACAATGGAAAATAACAAAAGCTATGAAATTAAACTGACCTGGAATTTTGAAAAGGAATTACAAAAAAAATATACAATGTCCTGTAATGAGCAGGTTCTTGGAATACCAATGGATTGATGCAAAAAACCTCCACCAAGAAGATTTGTTCTATCCTGCAATATCCATCATTCAAGTGTCTCAATTGCTCCAAAATTATGAATCTTGGAGATTTCAAGCAGGTTAGATCGATGGAGGCTTAAGACATTCAAATTCCCACATACGTAAAGGACTATGAAAAAGCTAGACCAAAACCTACCAATACACTGGCATAACAAACAAGCTTGTGATCCTAATGCATGAAGCCAACCTGAAGTTCTAACATAAACAGTGCTTGGCTTGGCCATAATCCCACCTCGAATGTACAAACACTCAATTTTTCATTCAATAGCCATGACCCATGGTTTATTACACATAGAGAGATGAATGGTAATCGTCCTTGTGTTTCCCTTCCCAAGGATTTGCGAAATCTTTTCGGATGAGTAATTCATTTCAACATTAATGATAATTAGAACCCATTAACATAAAGATTTATGGGATGACCCTATAATCATAAACTCCATTTTTACTAAGTTGTTAGGGCTCGGCTCAGATGCTCATTTGGCCAATTGATATGCGTCCTCATTCAAGTCTCTCTTGATGTGAAGAAAGGAGACTCTTGCAAAGGAACTCACTTCTTGCTTGATCATGAGGATGAGGTTCTTTAGTTTTGATCCTTCATGAAAGGATTTCCCAATCATTACTTTGATAGCTACCATTGAACTCCTAAAGGTTGATATAGCTCCAATACATGCCTCCTTGGCGATATAAAGACCACACCATAATACATATGCTTTAGCTAAGTTATTTGAAGTGTTGTTTATTCCCTAGGCATAAAAGGTTATAGGAGTTCCTTTGAGATTGTGAAGACTCCCACCCGCTCATGCCACCCCTAATATGGAACAAAATCTCAATGTAGATTCTTTTCTAAAGAATCATCATGCAATATACATATTATTCATGGATATACCATTGTAGAAAAAAGGTGTGTGATAATAATAATACCAAAGTGAAGGAGGATGGTATTACATCTACTCAAACACTTGCATGCCAAATCTAACTTTCATTCAACAAAGCTTTCACTTTATGCAAAGATCTATAAATCATCGTGTCTCACAGTTATCATATATGTGACATTATTAACAACACGTACATGTAAGGGGTGGCAAGTGTGGGGGGGATCGTCCTTGATCTCAAGGAACAAATTGAAACAAATTTCACCCGGGTTCTAGGGAAGTCCACGATTAATGAAGCTGATGCATACACTATTTTTCAAAATTTTCTTTTAGCAAATGAATCCAAAACAAAGTCTTTGATTATTGTAGGTGACTGAAGCATAATAATCAAATTGATGATTTTGAAATCAACATCGTCTAATAGCAAGCTAACATCTCTTCTAGCTCAAATTCAAAAGGAGGTTTGGGGACTACAAAAGGTCTCGTTCTATCAGTTTTTAAGAGAGCATAATTATTAGGCCAACTCTCTAGCCAGTGAGGCCACCATTATCAAAAGAGGGTCTCTTTGGAAAAATGGGGATTGATACTATCAAGCAATAATTTAGTTCTTATAGGTCTATGGATATGGAAGCATGTTATATCACAATAAATCACCTTATGTCACAATACCACCATCAACCAATTTTGAGCGAGGTGCATGGATACGAAAGGAGTTGCGCCCCATCCTTTCGCATGCACAAATTCATTTATGGTCAACTTCTTGAACATCTGGCGAGTTTTATCTCTTTAGAGATTTTCCTATTGTAAAGCCTATAAAGAAGGCATGTTGTATTGTTGTAAAAGCTAATCGCTAATCAATAATTTAGAGGTTGTTGGTCATGCATATGTAAGTCGAATTGGCTATAGGGTTGTTCTTTTGTAAAGCAAGAAGGTATGATCTTGATTGTGTCTTAGGTGTATACCAAGGTTAGACATGTAACCTTTTATTTTGAATAAATAAGACAACAAGAGAGAAAAATGCTCAAGGAATGTTGGTTTTCCCATTTGGGTTTCCAGGGTAAAATCTATGTGTACTGTGTGTTTGCTTTGCCATTTACTTTCTTGTTTAAATCTTTCTTCCTCTCTTCTGTTAGGTTTAGTGTGGGAGTGTTTCTTATTTCCTATAATGTGGTATCAGAGCTTGGATTAAAAACCTTGGATCTGAGCTAAACCCTAGGTTCAATAAGAGTCGTAAGTCATAAATATTTAAATATTGTGTTAAATAATGGCGAGCAGCTCAAGAATAGAGATCGAAAAATTCAATGGCCAGAATTTTGAGCTTTGGAAGCTTAAAATTGAAGATCTCCTTGTAGATCGAGAACAATGGGCAACAATATGTCCAGGTATCATTCTGAAAGGTATGTCAACAGAAGAATGAGAGAAACTCGAGAGAAGGGCAAGGAGTAAAATTCAACTTTGTCTTGCAGATTTGGTACTACTTAATGTCTTAGGTGAAGATTCGGCCAAGAAATTGTGGGAAAAGTTGGGGAGCTTGTACCAGTCAAAATCCCTGGTAAATTTTTGTTTCCAAAAAAAGAATTGTATCTTCTAAGGATGAGTGAGGGAAGTTAGGTGACTGGGCATTTAAATGTGTTTAATACCATTATAAGCCATTTATCTTTTGTGGATATTAAAATCATTGAGGAGGAGAAATGTGTTAGCCTATTATGTTGTTTTTCAGACTCTAGGGACAACTTAGTCGTGGCTATAGGGAGTAATACAACCACATTAGCACTAGAAGGCATGGTTAATGCATCTCTATTGTCAGAGGAAATGAGAAGGAAGAACATGGAAGGATCGACCAAACATGCATTAGTGGTGAGAGGTCGACTGGTTGATAGAGATAAAGGAAAATTCTTCGGTAGAAATTCTAAGTCGAAGGGTAGATCTAAATCCCCTGTTCAGTCGATCAGAAGATGTTGAAAATGCGGTAAAGCTGGGAATTACAAAAGGGACTGCAAGTCAAAGTCAATGGGAGTTAGTACATGATTCGACGAAAGCAGTCGACTGAGAGAAAGATGACTCTAGATAAGGGAGGCGATGTGTACCTAGTGTCAACCAGTACATAGTCAGATCAAGATGTTTGGTTGATCGACTTAGGGGAATCTTATCATATGACACCACATAGAGAATGGTTCCACAAATATGAACTATATGAAGGAGGAGATGTGTTCTTGGGGAATTACTCGACAACAAAAATTGTCGGACGAGGAAGAGTTCGAGTGATAGTGTAGGATGGGAGGAGTAGAACCCTTCCAGGTGTGTTACACATTCCGGGTTTGGAAAGAACCATGATATCTATCAGCGAGATGAGTGATGCAAGGGTGCACACTCTATTTCAGAAGGATTCGTGCAAGATGGTCATAGGTGCGATGGTCTTAATGAAAGGAGTTCAGGTTGGAACCCTATAAAAGTTATTAGGGAGTATCAACTTTACTAGATGCAACAACATCACTATTCCTAAAGTCGACTAGACTTGACTCAACTCGGGCTGAGTCGATTCAAATCGACTCGACAAGTCATCGTAAAGTCGACTCGACCATGCTATGGCATGAGAGGGTGGGACACATTGGAGAAAAAGGAATTCGAGCTATGCATAACAAAGGTATGGTCGAATATTTTCCTTAATATAATTTAGAAGTCGACTTTTGTGAACATTGTATATATGGAAAACAAAGTCGGGTGAGGTTCCCTTGTGGAGCGACAAGGGAAAAGGGGATTCTAGAGTTGGTTCATAGTGATGTGTTTGGCCCTATTTCAGTGCCTTAACTTGGTGGATCCCTGTATTATGTCTCCTTCATAGATGATTTTTCTAGGAAGACATGGATATACTTCCCGAGGAAGAAATCAGAGGTTTTCAAGAAATTCAAAGAGTTTAAATCTCTTGTAGAAAACTAGTCAGATAAGAAGATTAAGGTACTGAGAACTGACAATGGTGGTGAATTATGTGGAAATGAATTTGATTAGTTCTGCAAGAAGTGTGGCATAGAACGCCAAAATACCACACCAGATACCCCACATCAAAATGGAGTTGTTGAGAGAATGAACAAAACATTGATGGACAAGGCAAGGAGCATGCTCAGTGGTGCTAGGCTCACACAAGAATTATGGGCAGAGGCAGTCGACACTGCAAAATATCTGGTGAATATGTCTCCTTCGTCGACGCTAGTTGAAACGTATCCACATGAGGTATGGTCTGGTAAGAAGCCTTCAGTTTCACATCTCAAATTATTTGGTTGTTATGCATTTGTGCATGTTCCCAATGAAAAGAGGAGCAAGTTGGACAAGAAGGCAATCAAGTGTATTTTCATTGGATACAGAGAAGGAATGAAATGATATAAGATCTGGGATCACGCATCAAGGAAAACAATGTACAATCGAGATGTGGTCTTCAAAGAAGTCAGAAGTAAATCCAAGTCTGAAGAAATTGTTCAAACACAGAATAATCCAGGGAAGGTACGGTTTGAACTAAGGAACAAAGAAGATGATTTAGATGAGTTGACTGAATCGTAGGAAGAGGTGGAACAACTGACCTCGGTTGTAAGGAGGTCAGAACGAGTAAGAAAACTAGTCAAAAAGTATAGTCCACTTGAATTTCATTCTGCATTCGTGTTAACTGACACTGATGATGAGCCGAAGTCGATCGGGGAGGCAGTCGAATCAATAGAGGGAAAACTCTGGAAGGACGCCATGGTCGAAGAGATGGAATCCTTGCACAATAATGAGACGTGGGACTTAGTCAAATTACCTAGTGGAAGAAATCATGTCGGTAGCAAATGGGTATTCAAGAAGAAGATGAACGCAACATGTCAAGTCAAGAAATTCACAGCTCGACTGGTAGCAAAAGGATATTCCCAAGTCGAAGGAGTCGACTTCGGTGAGATTTTTACTCCTTTTGAAAAATTAACTTCCATTAGAGTACTAACGTCTCTGGCTGCATCATTTGATCTAGAAATAAAATAGATGGATGTAAAGACAATGTTTCTACATGGGGATCTGAAAGAACAAATCTACATGAAACAACTTGAAGGATTTATAGTAAAGGGCAAGGAAGATTTGGTGTGTAAACTGAAAACATCCCTTTGTGGTCTAAAGCAATCACCAAGGATATGGTATGAAAATTTTGACACATACATCCTTAGTTGATCACTGTATATATTCCAAAGAAGAAGGTGGGTGTTTCATATATGTAGCATTGTATGTCGACGACATGTTGCTGATTGGAAACAACATGAACACAATAAAGGAGGTGAAGAAGTAGTTATCCTCCAAGTTCGACATGAAAGATCTTGGTGTAGTGAACTTCATTATGGAATGGAGATCAAGAGAGATCAAGCAGCTAGAAAGATCTGGTTGAACCAAATGAAGTATATTGAAACATTCTTGAAACATTTCAACATGTAGGATTGCAAACCTGTGAAGGTGCCAATTCTTGTGGGATCAAGGCTAATTGTTGAACAGTGTCCAAGGACATAAGAGGAAATAAAGGACATGAAACGTGTTCCCTATGAAAGTGTTGTTGGTAGTCTAATGTATGTGATGGTATGCACTCGACCAGACATTGCCCATGCATGGGAGTGTTGAGTAGACACATGTCTACACCTGGGAAGGAGCACTGGACAACTGTCAAGAGAGTATTCAGGTATTCGTGTGGCACAAAAGATTATATGCTACCAAGGAAAATCTGGAGATGATAGTGAAGTAATTGTACATGGCTTTGTCAATGCCGACTGGGCTGGAGATTTGGATCGATGAAGGTCAACCAATGGATATGTGTTCAAGATGGTCAGTGGAGAAATCGGTTGGATGAGTAAGTGACAAGCGATCATAGCCTTATCAACAATAGAAGTTGAATACATGATAGCCACTCATGGAAGTAAATAAGAAATATGGCTGCAAAGGCCATGTTCAAGTATCATGTTTGAGAAGAGAGCTATGAAGATAAGTTGCGACAGTCAAAGCGCAATATTCTTGGCAAAGAACCCAACTTATCATTCTAAGTCTAAGCACATTGATGTACAATACCATTTCATGAGAGACACGATGGAAAGCAACAAGGTGTTGTTGGAGAAAGTAGACACGTTGGAAAACATAGCAGACTCTTTCAACAAGTTTGTGAGTGCTATGAAGTTCTCTTGGTGTAGAGAGGCAATGGACATTATTTCCTTGGGTATTTGAATGAGAGTTCAGAGATCTCCCGGTTTCAACAAAGAAAACACCAAGTGGGAGAATGTTGGGTTGTTATATTCTTTGTAGTGAAATTCTAGTCGAGGTGGATCGACTGACAGTTGAAGGTCAAGGTGTTTCGACCGGGTAAAGTCGAAGTTGAAGACATTGACAACAAGTCGAAGGTTGAGGTGGTTCGACCGATAAAGTTGAAGCCAAATACATCAACAACAAGTCGAAGGTCGAGGTGGTTCGACCGAGTAAATTCAAAGCCGAAGACATCAAGAGCAAGTTGAAGAGGTCAACTGACAAGAGGTCGATATGTGGGCATGTGGAAACTGACTGAAGATCGAATGAAGGACAACTAGTAGTCGACTGGTAATCCGAATTGGTAGTCCATTGTAACAGAATCCGAGATTCACAGGATTTGTAGCCAACGATTTGCATGGATCTATAACCGCTTTTGAGTGCCTTTTCTTTAGGGTTTTTCCTACTGTAAATCCTATAAAGAAGGCATGTTGTAATGTTGTAAAAGCTAATTGCTAATAAAAAAATTAGAGGTTGTTGGTCATGCAGATGTAAGACGAATTGGCTACAGGGTTGTTCTTGTGTAAAGCAAGAAGGTATGATGTCCATTGTGTCTTAGGTGTAGACCAAGGTTAGGCATGTAACCTTTTATTCTGAATGAATAAGACAACGAGAGAGCATAACACTCAAGGAATGTTGGTCTTCCCATTTGGATTTCCAAGCTAAAATCTCTTTGTATTGTGTGTTTTCTTTGTCATTTACTTTCTTGTTTAAATCTTTCTTGCTCTCATCTGCTAGGTTTAGTGTGGAAGTGTTTCTCATTTCCTAACATGTATTTTAGTTTTCTTGCAACCTTGATATTTTCTTGACATATGTCATTCTAGTTCTCTCGACTTTGGTATCAATGAGCTATGGACTTTGGGTTTTCTGGTTGATTTCTTCTGGATGTATGATATTTTAATTTTCTTACATCCATGGTCTCTCTTTGGTACCTGTCACTTTGGTTCTCATGACTTTGGTATCAATGAGCTATGGACTCTTAGTGCCCTAGTCATTTTGTTGTGTGGTTTGTGGCACAATGCACTATTTTTTCCTATGTTTTGGAATTGGGGTCCCCTCTAGACAAATTCATCTGAGTGGTAGTCTTGGTCTCTTAAGACACTTGTTATGGATTTTCAATGTTGTTCTTCTTTGTGTGATTTATCCATGGACTATCAGGAAGCCCATGAATTTTGTGGGTTCCTCATAAGACATAATGATCCATTCAAAGTAACATAACCTCACTCTTCGTTGTGACTATTGAAGTCCATGAAATGAACTTCACTGGACATCTCAAAATGCAATAATCATTAACACTCTGATCTAGCATAAACAACAAAGTGATGTCTTGGATGTAAGTTTTAAACATGTGAAGTAAAGCAATGCATATAGATTCTTAAGCAAAACAAAATTTAATCAATGGCTCATTCACATAGTACACAGAGATTTATACTGGAAACCCTCAACTGGGAAAACCTTTCTTATATTCATTATATCGAATTTCACCATTCACTATACAATATATACAATGTTTTCAAGTATTCCATAGATAACAAAACCCTAATCCCTAAAACTACATGCCCCCCCGGGACCCCCCTAGGAAAGCGCCCGGTGCACACGACACAAACAAAGCACTACTACGATGGATCGTCAAACGCAGTTGTCGAATCTAACGCGCCCACACACACACATGCAAAGAATATAACACACCCAACATTCTCCCACTTGTTGTTTTGTTTGCATCCAGGGGTCCCAATATTATATAGTCAACAATCCAGGGCAGCAATGCCCATTGTTACTCTACACCAGGAGAACTTTTCTATGCTTACAAACTTTGTCAATGAATCTGCAACATTCTTCAAAGTGTCAACCTTTTCCAGCAACACCTTCTTTTCCTCAACCATGTCTCTCACAAAGTGATACTGAACATCAATATGCTTTGTCTTCGAATGATAAGTTGGGTTC
>SNQJ01S0022201.1:30432-55222 GCA_010110895.2 Picea sitchensis | reverse complement strand
AGCACTACTACGAGGGATCGCCAGGCGCAGTTGTCGAATCTGACGCGCCCACACACACACATGCAAAGAATATAACACATACCCAACATTGGAGGCAAAATGATCTATGTTGTGAAATATGGTCAACAATCTTAGCAAATGATCTCGTTCCACTGCTTCCAACTACATGATGTAAACATATTTAGTTTAAATGGATTTTAAGGAGGAAGACATTGTCCATCAAATGATGGAAGACACGGATTTGGGAAACTAGGACTCCCATCCTCCCAACATCGGGAATGAAGAAGCCAACAATCATCACGTTTTTGCTAATCTTAATCTTTATGTTTAATAAATCAATTTGAATTCTAGGTGTTTTTCTAAGGTTGTATACCTGCAAATTTTTTTGGAATTTTTCAATTGCAAACATTTGTAAAACTATATTTTTAGGCATATATGGACTAGCTATTTTGTTTGGAAATCCAGGCCAACAATATCTATGTACCTCTTGTTGTTTAGCTCTACTACAACTTTTATAATAGAAATTTCTCCACTTTCAGTGAAAGAAAAACACGTACATGCAACAAAAATGTTGCACACAATTTAGAAAAGAAATTTTAATGTGGAATGAAATCCTAGCATAGGGATATGCCACTATAGCAAGATAATATGTAATATTACATAGATAAAAACCACAAACCAAAGATGGCCCACACGACCAGATGGTTAAACCACTAGCATGTTATTATCGAAGTAAGGGATGATGCTATCATATCTATCCGAGACTTGCACCCCCAAGTTAATGCCTAAATTAACAAATGTTTGAAACAACAAGACATGGATCTCTATTTGCTTTGATGGGTATGTGCTCTCTATGCAATATTTAAGTTCAAGTAGTGTTGATATGGAGGACACATGTTGGCGAGGATAATAGTCACTGAGCCACCTCAATGTATGGACTGCATTGATAGGTGGGGCCACTTTGCAAGTGTCATGTGACATAAAACCAGTGTCATAGAGCAATTCAATGGTATGAAGGGTTGGCATTATTGCCATGTGGATTTCATCGATGTACATTGTTGTACATAACATGACATCATCACACATCAACACAACACTATCATACACATAGGTTGCTTAGATGTGGCAGCGTGTTCAATGATATTTATCGTCCCTCAATACATGCCCAATCTTTTCACAATGAAAAACACTTGCTCCAAAGAATAACATAAAATGCTCACTGGAATATACTTAATCTAAAGAATAACATAAAATGCTTAATTCCTTTGGATGTGGAGCTAAAAATATAGTTTTGAGATTGATGCTTATTATTTTTATTAATAATATCCACGAAAGGCCAAGAATGACCATAACACTAAAAAAAATTAAAAAAGAACAAAATACATTGGGTACAAACAAACCCTAACAAAATAAATTATATAATGCTATCTCTAAAATTAGAAACTCTAAAAAGCAATAATGTGACTTTGCTAAATGATACTTGTAGAAAGTCACGAGGAAGAGGAAGAGTTTTGTGCTGAAGCAACTAAGTCACATTGTCTTGGTACATTTCCCCTATTAAGCCAAAACTAGAGACTCTAAAAAGCAATAATGTCACTTTGCTGGCTAAATGATACTTAGTAGAAAGTCACGAGGAAGAGTTTTGTGCTGAAGCAACTAAGTCACATTGTCTTGGGACATTTCCCTTATTAAGCAAAAATGGACTCTATTATGGTTGTGAGGTTAAAAGATTCATTGTCCAATAAACTATTCATGACTAAATCAATGAATTGGCTATGATGTCTCTTCTTACTAAAACTTAATAGAAAGTGGAAGTAATTGAGTTGATGTAAATCATCATGGATGAATTATCTCAAACAAAAAGATAACATAAGTCAAACATTTTCCACAATAGTAAAATGCAAAGCATCTTATAAAGAAGGCTAAACATTATAAATTTTAATTTTTATGTTTATCATTAATAGAATCTTTTCTAAAATTATGATTTTGAATTGAAAAAAATGTTTTTTTTTTATGTAACTAGCATAATCACAAATTTGTCGTTGGTGAACGTCGAAAGGACGGCTTGCAAAACCTGAACCGTCGGGAAAGAGAAACGACCCAACGATGGATGGAAGGAGTCGGAAGGAGTTGGCTAAAGGAGGCAGTGTGTCCATAACGTGGCTGGTAAAGGCCAAAGGTTTAGGTTGGCATAGAAAATGAAACCCTAATCACTCATACCTGACAATCAGCGAGCCACCATAGTAAATTTTAAATATGATTAAGTAAAAGTAAAAGTAAAAAAATAAACATGTAAACTGATGTCTTTATAACAGTGAGGAAATTAGTCGTTGAAAGCACAACCATTGATTTATTGGGACTACTAAGAATATTCCATCAATATTTAATCTTGTCCATACAAAACTGATTAAGCACTAAAAACCTATTAAATGTGCCCATGATCAATAGGTATACACCTTTTCGGCGTAAAAATAAATTCAACATCCTTAAATAAAATCCCATTGTATAATATTAACATATAATATAACAATTTAATCAATTCAAAATGGTTATTATTAAATTTCAAACTAAAAATATTTTGAATTAACAATTTTTTTTTTTTTAATTTTTATATAGAATTGGTCGGAATCCGACAATGTAAATTTGGACAAAATCTCTATTTTCTTTTGATTAAATTTCCTTTCTGAATGCATAAATGGACTCAGCTTGCTGAAAAGCTCTTGGGACACTCGGATTATACAAACTTAGTCACTCAAATCTGCAGATCCAACCATTCATCACCTGATTTTGAGCAAAATCAAACAAAAAAATAAAAAAAACCCCAAAAAAATAAAACATTTATAATACTGCTCTATTGAATGAAGAGAACACAAACAATGAGCATAGAAACTCCCACTACTGCAGCAGCATTAATGAGCATAGAAGCTGGGTAAATATCCATACTAGATGTTCATTAATATTGTACTGATAATCGAATATTGCTTTCTTGCCATAAACAAATATCACGCACGCCCACGTTTATATTTTGCCGGAAAGTTAAAATTACAGTTAATGTTGGTTCCATCTTTACCATGTCGCCAGAAAGTTAAAATTACAGTTAAATGTTGGTTCCATCTTACCGTGAACTGTTGCCGGAAAGTTAAAATTACAGTTAAATGTTGGTTCCATCTTTACCATGATCTACCTCCGCTGTGAGCTCGTTGGCGTCTTTTCGGGTTTGCCCGCTTCTTTTCGATGCCATCATTGATGACATGGACCGGGTGATTCGCTTCGCTTATTTCAAAATTTTTATTAGAAATTTCGGAGGTCAGTTGTAACCATCGAAAAACGCACATTCTTTAATTAGGAATAGTACATAGAATATTAGAATTTCTTACAAAGTCAAGCTGCTGGATGCCGGGAAGAAAGAAAAATAAATCCAAATAAACATATATAAATATATCAGAGCAAGAGATGGGCTAAAAAAAATCCAAATAAATGTATATAAATATATCAGAACGAGAGATGGGCTTGGAGGTCTGACAGTAGCGAGATGGGAAGTGGGTGCCTCGGCTGCTTTTATGTGTAGGTATTAATTTTTGAAATTTTGAGATGTGTTCCTTCTGATCTCCCAACGGTAACACGACAAAAACTCCTGGTTTTGCTTTGCTGCTTCTCTATCTATTTCTTATTTATTACACTAGATTTTCGTCTCCTGGAACAATGGGTCCCTGAAATTTTTTCCTAAACCAATGTAAATTTTTTTTGTGTATTGGTTTAATGATTCTGCATCATTCTCTAATTTCCTTATTTTTTCAATACATTCACTGTGATTTTTTTTTTTGAAGTGGGTATGTCTCTGACTACTCCTCTTTTGCACAGTTTCATGCTCTAGCTTGCTTTGTATTTGCTTTTCTGCATTTTGGCCATTCTATGCCATCAACTTCTGTTTTGGGCCAAAGTGGATTTCTAGACTTTGGGGTTCTGTCATACTGGAACAAGTTTTTTGTCTGTAGTTTTTGTTGAAGGGGTTTTCTGCATTCAACTCTTACAGTCAGTCAGGTGTTTGGGCAACTGCTATTGAATAAACTGAATGCTATTTCAAGACTTGAGGGTGTGATCTATGCTTATGCTCTCGAGATGACACCTGCTAATGGAGAGAACCGGTGATGATGCATCTTTGATGGCACCGACTAGAGAAGTCTGACTTGGCCTCGATTGCATCAGCTTCTATGGATTCAACTACAGGTGAAAAGAACTCTTGGGTTGCAGTAACTGGATTTGTCTTTGTTGGGTTGTGGTCTGATTTTGGCTTTTTATGGGAGAAAATGTATGTTTGTCCATTTATTTTCATAGCAATGGGGTTGTCGGCCTCATGAAAAGTGCTTTTCCAGTGTTTCTTGGGCTATTTCTCCATTTTGTTCTGATTTAATTCGGATACTGCGGTTTGAAATAACTGAAATCCGAAAACCCATTCACATTTAGAACGGATACTGGCGTAGATTTCTCTATCTAAACTCAGGTCTGATATGCACCTGGAGGTTGCAAGGTTGATGTTTCATATCTCGATTTCCAATACCTGATATGTTCGCCATTTGAGTGTGTGTTTCGATGGGTTCGGGTTAGTGTTCATATTCAATGAACCCAAAGTAGATTCAATACACAGTTACACCCAAACACGAAGTTTGATGCATCCCTCCTTAGTGCACCCAGCACTGATAGGCCTTTTTGACATTGGGTTGTGTGTTGTTTAAGGGACAAGGTCTAGGCATGGTTATATCTTGCACTGCTAAGCTCTAGACCAATTCCTTGTGGTTACTTGTTTGTGCAGTCTTCACTCCACTATTTTTGTTGTTTCATACTTTTTAAGATTGCTTACTTGAAACCTGTTTATGCACAAAAGTGATCCAAGGGATCAAATCTCTTGGGGCGTAAAATTTGCACTCGGACTGAGATTTAGTATTTACGCAATGAATAATCAGGGAAGATCTGCTTGTATTTGTATTTTGTCTGGTTATGGAGCGGTCCAATAAAAATGTCTTAATCTGAAAATTGTAAATACAAGAGCGGATAATCAGAAAAGTCTGTATTTTATCTGTATATCTATCTATGTAATGGATATAAATTTGTTTTATTCCAAAGTAAGTGAATATAGAAGCACTGTGCTGTTCAAGTTAATGGCATTCTGTAAAACTAAGCAAAGAAGTAAAAATCTTTGGCTTAGCAGGATTATGATAGCAGTGAAAATAGATTTACTGAAATTATTCTCTTGCTGACATTGTTTTTCCTATGCTTTATTATGTAGCATTTTCTCCTGTCAAGAACCCTCAGAAAGCTGATTCTGATTTTGGGGGAGTGACTGGCAAATGTGTGGTATCTTGCCCATCTACAATTTCTGCTAGTGTAAGTCTTCCCCTCGATTATGGTTATCCCTTGATGGCTAGGAAGCTTTTTGTATTCTGATATTATTCTTTGCTAGGAATGTTTGTGCATTAAATGCAAAAAAAGGGTAATATCTCTTATTTTTCTTCTTATTTAAGGGCCTCTCTAAGCTGAATCTGCCTTCTTGAATCATGTTCTCCAACCATGACGCGACAAAATTTTATTGTGTTGTGAATATGGCCCAGAAGGGGTGGGTCAGAATAATAGTTTCCTAAATTATTGGTCATTTCCTACTAGGCATGATTATCTATTCCCATGGAGGATACGCCCCAATCTATTTCTGGCATTGACACTGTTCTTTCCAAGTTCCAGTTTGAATTTTCAAACAATCTTGGAATTTATCTTTGTTGATCAAGTTCTCTTGAATAAGGAGTCATGTCTGCAGGTACTGGAATTTATCTTTGTCAATTAAGTTCTCTTGAATAAGGAGCCATGTCTACAGATACTGCATTCTTGCTGAGCCTTATTTGTTGCATTAGAGGATTGCCAGATGAGAACATTTTCATATGAATGTTTTATGTATGTTCTTAACTTCTTTACAAATACATTGCTTCATTTACCTTGCAATAGCTTCCGAACTTTACTGTTTATAGTTAGAATTCATCACGTGCGATTCATCCAAATGTTATGTTTGTTGAATGTTCTCTTCACAATCAAGCTTGGCATGCATATATATGGGTGATTGAGTACCTGCAATTGTTAGAGGAAAAAACTTCTGATTTAGAACTATATGATGCTTCTTAACTGCACAGTTATTTTTTTCTAAAATTTGTTTAAACAATTAAGCTTGCCGGAGAGAGCATTGCTTTAATGCCAATTTGTTTTGCACATCTATTTTATTGTGAAGTTAATTTCTATATTAACTCCTTACATACTTGATTCTTTCTCTTCTAATGTCCGAAGTGTACAAATATGCAACTTTCCTGTGTACATAAGACAACTTCCTGATTTTTACATTGCTGTTATAGTTTAAGAACTAGGGTGGTTTTGTTGTTTACAATCAAATTACATGGATCTCAATTGGAATGTTTGAAATTATTTAATTGAACTATAGTGGAATATTTCAAATTACCCCTCATTTTAGATATGAATAACACTTCTTTTTCCCCTGTTCATTCTTTGGTTTTCCCATTGGAATGTACTAATCTTATTGGTGATGGTTCTTTCTTACCTCCATCTACAATAGTCTTTTACAGTGCATAACTTTAATTTGACAAAGAAAACAAATAATTGGATCATGGATGAAAATATTCTAGAAGTGTTTTGCTTCACCATCTCAAGGGTGGAAATGTTTATGTTGCACACTTAGAGGGTTCCAACCTAGTAGTCAAGTGGACTTGTTCATATGAATGAAAAACAGACTGAATAAGTCATGGATTAATATTTTAGAAGAATATAGACCAAGTTTCAGTTGGTAGCATATCGAGGATAAAGGCCATTCTACGATGTTCACACATCCAGGCTTCTCAAGTGCTCAAATAAGGTGACATTACAGACTAGCAGACAGTGAATTCCTGGAACCTGAACCAAAATTACTACGAGATCATTGACATACAAACCTACTTTTGAGGACCTGCCCTGAATGTCACATTCTTGCTATAGAATTCATTCCAAGGGCCTTAATTGTTAATCCCCTAAAAACTCTATAGTAAGTGAGATTATGTATCTAAGCTGTAGAAACCATTGGAAGACATATTAGAAAGTGAGATAATGTAGTTGCTTCTCACTATATGAGTCTCAAATATTATTCCTATGGCTGGGTGGTATATTTCAAATTTAAAACTTGGTTATAATAAAATAGTGATGAAATGTAACATTCCCGTTCTCTTTTAGAGTACATCTTTGGTACATCAAGAAATGTTATTATTTTCTTGAAAGTAGAACTTCGGATCTAGGGATAGAATTCAAGAAGACAATGTCCAAAAATGCTAAATCTACTTTTTCATCATACCGTTGGATGATCCAATGCCCTTGCACCTGGTCTCCTCTCAGGATTGTTATTTCTAAAGGAACATATCAACTCCCTAACGTGCGCCATGAAGTTGAAAAAATCAAATTGTGAACTCTTCCTTTTATTGTAAATACAAATTATAAAGTAGATAGACTGCAATAAGGAGACGACATCATTCTTCATACTCAAACAATTGAATCAATCTTTGAGTTTATCTTTGATGTTCAGGTCCACCTTGATTGCTTTTAAGCTTGTGAGGTTGAGACATTGACACCTTATGTTATCTAGATTCTAGCATCAATGACTCCTACAACTTGAGTGAAGTCCACATCGAACATTGGATAGATGCCTAAGGTAACAAATGTGAAAGTGTAAGCAATACAGGTGTGTGGTGGATAGAGGGATTTCTGACCTAATCATATTTTTAGCAAAAACTGTTAAACATGGTGGACAAGGTCGCAGAAGATGCAAATTTGATGCCATGGGATGAAGCACTATGTTAGATTTTAGGGTAATTTTAAAATTTGCAGTCTCTTTTAAATTCAGTGCTAGAGTACTTTAGATCTTAATCACAAACAGAGATATCAGCATAAGGGAATGAAGATCTATGACAGACTAAATTAGTAGAAGTAGGAAACTTATCAGCATATGGAAATTCGAAGATCTACATGATAGACTAAATTAGTAGAAGTGAGAAATCAATTCATAAGGTAATAAAATACAGATCATATCTTAAAAGCTTTTAAGTATAACAGCAGAGATTTATAATCTAAAGGATCTATATCAGAAGATCTACAATTAATCTCTATTTTATTTGAAGCAACCAGTGATGCAAACTCTTTCGATGTGTAACAACAGATCAAACTAACAGTGAAGCAAACCCTTTCAATTTCAATCAGCAGACTGAACACAATTCAACAATGATATAAGGCTTCCTTTCTATATGACTGAGGTTAAACAATAAGCAAAGAAGATCACTTAGATTCTAGCAACTTAGATCTGAACCTTTAGAAGAAGCAATTTAGAAACATACCTGGTACCAACTTTACCTGCGAAGATAGTACACCACCACAAAAGAAATAGGCCCCGAGTGTTATGCTCAGTTAAAGAATCGGTTCAGATCTATTTGAGATATTTATGCCAACAGTTGAATAGCATTTCATGCCACCAGGTCAACAGGTTATGGGATAGACACCATAGTTTCAAAAACCTCAAAACACTTTCAGATCTGAGAACACTGCTCTGTAATTAAACTTCAGACAAGAACCTTTCACAAGGTGACTTTCAGATCTGGGAACAAGGTTCTGAAATTAAACCCTTATCACCACAGTATGCTCTAAAATCCCATACAATTGCTGTAGCAGATAGCAGCTTGGCTGAGGGTGAACGCGGCTCTTAAATAGAGGTCACGACTGCCTGTATGAGGGGTGTAAAGGTCAGCAAACAGTACACGGAGGCCTTCAGTTCCAGCAAAGACATCCAAGGCATCACAATAAAGGACACGGCACACAACTAAGCTCAAAAAGGCCGCGGCTACCCAGCAAGGAGGTCAATACTGCAGCAGGAGGGTAGGAGTTCACTTCACACTTGCAAGGAGGACAGACTACTTCAATCAGCAGAACAGAACTGAGGCAGATAGCTCAAAGAGATTCTCCATACACTTCAACATCAGGACAGAACTGAGGCTTCTACACTTTAGGATTCATGCTAACAAAAAATAAATGCGCAAGGTTCATAGAGCAGGGGAGGGTCTTATTAAAATATAGATAGGGCAAAGGCTAGGGTTAGGCTAGGGCTTATAGGGCAAGATAAAGACATACGTCACATGCTTAAATTGTAAACTTAATCATGTGACAAATATATTATAAATCAAAAATAAAACTAACAAAGCCCATAACTAGATAACCAAGGACCCACACCAAGGGTAAGAGGGTTTACAAAGCCCATAACCAAAACTAAAAGCCCACATCAAGGGGCTTTGCCAAAAGCCAACAACCAATAACCAACAACCCCAAAGGTCCAAAAAAACAATCAACCAAGGGCCAGAGAAGGTACATTCCTTCAAGTCATATGTGAACCTATTACTTTATCATCAATCGGTATCGGACTTCATCCCTCTTTGGTTGTGTCCTTCTTCAAGGAAGGTCATGTACCATCAAGATTCACACGGAGACTATGATCAACCCCATGCCCCAGATGGTTACCCCGTTACAACTGTGGGCCCCGTTACTAACTGTGGGGCCCTAGACATCTAGGGCGTCTTCAACCCATTGGTTACAACCAAGACTTCCATGCCCTGTGCAGGGTACCGTTTACAAACCAGTGGGCCCCAAGCAAACCTAGGGTCTTTAATCAGCTACTACAAATTCAAGACTTCCATGCCCCGTGCATGGGCACCATTACAAACCAAAATTCCGCTACAAACCGGTCTTTAACCCGCTGGTTACAAACTAAGACTTCCATGCCCCAGGCATAGCTACCCTGGTTACAAAATCAGGCCCCGCTGGTTACAAACCTAGGGTCTTTAAGTTCTTGGTTACAAACTAAGACTTCCATGCCCCAGGCATGGGTACCCTCAAGCTGGTTACAAACCAGGGGCCCTGGTTACAAACCTAGGGTCTTTAACTGCTTGGTTACAAACCAAGACTTCCATGCCCTAGGCATGGGTACCCTGGTTACAAACCTAGGGTCTTTGTCAATATTGGTCCCAGACCACATACCCCAGGAGTGCACTGGGGGCCCTAGATCTTGCCTAGGGTCTTAGCCATCCTTCAGGAGAATGGCTCTCGCTGCTGCATGTAAATTTAACACACTACTAATTCAATTCTTATTCTAGGGTTTAGGAAATGATCAATTATGCCAAATATAAAGAAATGGATAGAAATAAAAGGCGATCAAAAGTCAATTGGGTCTAGCCCAGGCGGTTGTGAGAAGTGTTATCCTCCCCACCTAGGTTCAGTTCTTATAAGTGACATGTTGAGCTCTTAATGAGTATATTGTTGTAAAGACCTTGAGCTCTGTGTTGACAAAGCCTTGAGCTTCTGCTGAATCTTGTTTATGCTGGGTACCATCCTCGATATGAGGAGAAGTACCCGATGGGTTTCCCTGAGATGTGCATTTCATGGAAAAGAAAAAGAAAAAAACTGTTAGAATTTAAGGGAAAAATATAGACTAGCTAAGAACAGAAATAATTTTATTTAATTTCAAAATATTTGCTACTGTAATTCTGGATCAGCAACATATTCAAAATTTCGGATGTAAAATCTAATAACAGAAATCATAACATAGATCTGAGTATTACCTTAGCCAAACAGAGAACAAATTTACCTGATGTGCTTGCTGTTATCCTCTTTGATGTATGCTCAGAAAAAGCTTTAAGGGATCATGGATCAAACCCTCAGGGTAGATCTCATCATGATCATTAGGACAATTGCCAAGAAGAACCTTTAGACAGTAGACCAGAAAAACTAACCAACTGGCTGAGAATCAAGAGGCCATGTCACTGTCAAGTAAAATGGCTAAGAAGAGAACACCACTGTCCAGCCTAGTGGCTGAAAGAAGGTCAAAAACTGCCTTAATAAACTCAGCCCAGAAAACACAAAAACTGCTACAGCAAAGGCAGAAATATCAGCAGTTCTAAATCCAGTTCATAAAGTATTAGGCTGTTAGCATACAGCACACAAAAGGCAGCTAAGATTCTCTAGACAGCAAGGTGGCACCAGCAAACACCAGGACAGCAAGGCGGCACCAGCAAACATTAGGACAGCAAGGCGGCATCAACAAAAAGAACCAGACCTTCAATCAGCAACAGAAAGGGAGACCTGTGGCTGGCTGGAAAAGACCCTTAGGGTCAGTGGCATGCATAAGGCTGGAGAAGGTAAGCCCACGGTGGCTGTAGCAGACCTTAACACACAAAGGAACCTGTCCTAGGGCATCAACAAAAAGAACCAGACCTTCAATCAGCAACAGAAAGGGAGACCTGTGGCTGGCTGGCAAAGACCCTTAGGGTCAGCAGCATGCATGAGGCTGGAGAAGGTAAGCCCACGGTGGCTGTAGCAGACCTTAACACACAAAGGAACCTGTCCTAGGGGGGCCGCAGCCACTTAGCAACTGAACAATAGGAGCCGCAGAAATACCTCAGACAAGAACTTGGCCAGGAGAGAGTGTGTGAGTGTAGTGAGTGAGGTAGGTCACTTTATTTATAGTTTTGGTAGGTAGGTTAGGGTTAGCACATTAGCCCTAACTTTGGTGTTAGGTTTAAACCCTAACAATTAAACAATTAATATTTTATAGTATAAAATATGAAATGTTAAATTAGAAAAGTCAACAAGGAAATGACAAGTCAAAGAGAGGGGTTTCAAAAACAAGGCAGCTAGCTTTCTTTAGGAAGAAGCAAAGAATCGAACCAACACCCAAACAATAATTAAGGTGGGCGTAACTCAAGCCAAGGTTTTCAAAACAATAAGACAAAGTCAAAAGGTAAGTTCTTCTTTAATGGTAGAATGTCCACATGAGTCTCATGATATAACTTATAAGCTTTTATCATCCCAACATACGAGGAAGGTCAATGATGTGATCACACCCTTCTTCTTAACTGCTCCTAGGTCTCATGGACCATCCCGGGAGAGAAGAGGGTCACACATTATCTCGGCTTGGTACTTAACCAAGAAATTGCTTGGTCCCAGACCAGGATACCCCAAAACACATCTTGGGGCCCTAGATCACAATTAGGGTCTTATCCACCAAGGTATAGAACCAAGGATCAATCCAAGCATCGAGCAAGGATTACCTGGAACACAACCAGGGGCCCTAGAACACATCTAGGGACTTATACCATCAAACTGCTTGGTCCTTGACCAAGAACCCCATCAATACACTGGGGGCCCAACTAGGGTCTTTTGCCATGCCTCTAACTGCTTGGTCCCAGACCAAGAACTGCAGGAGTGTGCTGGGGGCCCTAGATCTCAACTAGGGTCTTTGCCATCCTCCCGGAGAATGGCTCTTGCAGCTGCATTAATTTTAACAAAACAGAGATCAATGATAAGCAAAATAAATCAAAACTCGTAAATAAAATTCTATAGCATCAAAGAAACCCCTGTTTGATGGAAAACAGTCACAATCAATGCAAAGAGAATCAAATATGAAATAATGAAAGAATGCACTTGGAATGATGAGCAATACATATCCTTGGATTGATGATGCCATTGAGTTGGATGAGGTTGATCCAAGACATTTTGCTAGGATTTTGGCTAGGTAGAGATTTGGACACAACCTTAGCACCATGGGAGGTAGGTACTAGGGACAAGATGCCTGGTTCTCCTTATTCATGAAATTGGGAGTTTCTTTTATTTGACCATGTTTCATTATTTATGCTGTGGTCCATTATCTATGGTGTTTCTACACTATGTTCTATTTACATTTTAGAGCCTTTAAACTATTTGATTTTCATTATGTGTGCCTATTTTGAATCTCGATGTACAGTTTTATTTGACTATTTAGCATCTACATGGGATCATTTCTATGTTGTAATCTGATTTGATGCATTTGTCATGAAATGGAAAATTGTTGGTTTATCTTCTGAACATTTGAATAATTTTTGCATTTTTTAATATGTTGAGTTAATGTCAAGTTCTGCCATCGACTCTTCATTATTGGCTTTCTGAGTCTGAGTTGTGTGGCATTGATTAAATGTTTGGGGCATACTTTTCCAAATATTTTCTTTCCCATAAAGTTTAAACCTTTATATGGTGTGTAACTATATATAGTAACTTTCATATATTTGTAGATCATATTTCACTGCAAAGTTTTTGAAGTATAAGAAATTCCTCACCCCCATCCTTTGTTCAAGCATGGAATAACTTCAGACAGGACCTGATCCATCTCCAATCGCTCTAGATAGGACCTGACCCATGGAGTTCTTTTGGTTGTTTTGCTTTGTGAGAAAATGTTAATATTGGAGAGAACTAATGCGATTTTAAAGTTTAATATAATAATGCCATTGATTTTCTTAAGATGTAGCCTGTAAGAGATTTCAATTTTTGTTGTAAATTGTGTGGTGCGTCTGATATACTATCCTTGAAAATGTTTTTATTTGCGGATAAAAACAATCTTAATATTTTCAAGAAATATAGAATGCAATCTACCTCTCCCAACTTCCAAGAGCATAAACAGAGATATGAATGGCTAGCAGTCTTGCAATTCTACTTAGATGTACATTTCAAGTCCACAGGCCTGAGATTTGATGCCTTGTTTTTAAATGTCAGGTTTGAAAACCTGAATTTACACCAGTGATTGCCTCTTGTTTTCCTTGTAGCTGTCCAGGTGGCAATGCCCAGTGAGGTCTTTCTCCTTAACTTGGGAGTAGAGCCCCAAAACTGACAAGTTTCCTTTGGGGTGCTTGCATCCGGCATCTCTTTTCCATTTTCCTTGTGAAGGATTTTGTTCTTCTGTAGTTTCGTTCTGTGAAGCTTGACTTGGGATATGCTGGTGCATGGGTTCCAGCATTGCGAGAAGCCCTGTTGTAAACATTTATCCTTTGTGTTTAACTGCCCCGTAACTGATCTGTCAATTCGCCTACCCCTTCTGAGCCCCTGTGGTTGTACTAAGTCTTTTGATAATTCTTTGGTTTGGAAGTTTCTGGGCCATGGTCTTTGAGAACCTGAAAATAATTCAGGTCTGTTGCAGTAGATTTATTTGCTAGTTTTTTTAATCTATTTTTCTTCGTTACTTTGGAAGATTTGTTCCTTACTTCCTGTGAATCTGAGGGGTTTTTTCCCTGTTTGGCTTGATACAGGAAAGCTATGTTCTATTAACTATCCTTGTTAATGTTATACTGCCATGGTATTTTGGATTATAATCATCACTATCCCTATTTATTTTCATTTGGATTAAAATTCGTTGATGGGATAATATGTTCTATATCATAAAGTATTCTACATCTCATGTATTTGCTTGTCTTGGAGATAAAATTGAACATTTTTCTTTGCAGGCCCGCAATTGTTCTGATTTGGATGATGTGGAGCATATAATGGATTGTGGTCCTTCAACACCGATGCATCAAACACCAAGTCCAAAGATTACACCTACAGATACACCAGACTCTATATATTCTCAACCTTCTCTTTTGTTAGCAACAGGTTCAACTTCCTGGGGGGGCAAGGAGGTCTTGCAGAAGTTAAGTTACGCAGACTCCAACACAGAATCTGATTTGGAAGGTCCAATGCATCATGAATGCAGAAAAATAATATCTGAAGTAGAGAAAAACATACCAGATTCTCATAAACAAAACTTTCTTACACTCTCTTTAGCTAAGCCTAACAGGGAGCAGCAGTCAGTGAAGAAGTCTGACAGTGAAGTGGGCAATCTAGGTGCAGAAAAGCTTTCACTCCAGAATATGTGTCCAGCGTCATCTCAGGCATGTATTTCTCTGCATTGTGGCACAGAAAGTATGGGTGGCAGTCTGGAATCTTCAAGAAGCATGTCTAAAAGAATAAATTCTGACAAGTGTCCCCATTCACCTAAGGAAAATGGGCAGAAGATCTTGTGTACAAACAACTTACAAGAGGAAGAAACCACAGGATTCACAAAGATTATTCCCAGATCAGCAAAAGAAGGGCCAAGTACACCACAGCAGCCTATAACACATGCCTTCAGTGTTTTGAAATGTGAAGATACACTAGAAAGCACTTTAAGACAAGAGTATAGCTCTCCAACTTGCAGAAATAATTTTCCTGCTGCTATTAATAACTTGCCAATGAAGGGTCTTAAATATATTCCAATATTTCAGACTCCCATGGAGGTAAATGTCCATCACCAGGAACTTACAAGCAACAAAGCCAGCCTATGCCTAAGCCTTGGTGATGGTTTTAACCGTGGCAAGAAAAGGAAATTAGATTCTTCCCAGAAACAAAACAAAGTAGATTTAGGAGGATATTCCCATGATTCATTGTCAAGATGTTGCTTAAAGAAGCACAAAGTATTTGCTGACAAAGTTGAAACAGATCTTGCAGACTTGAAGGTCTCAAAGAATAGAAATATGCAAAATTCAGGATTGTTGCCACCAGAGGTTTTGGCATTGGACTTGAATGGAAATAGTGCAACCAATTCATCGATTAATTTTTGTCAAGGTTTTCCAAGACTAGCTCTGTACAAGGATTCTGACTCAGAACTAGGTAAAACATCTGCAACTGTACCACTAGGCCAAGCAAACATTAACGATCTTCCAAAATCACGAAATATAACAAATTCTGTTGAATTATCAACTGTGCATGGTAGTTGCCAAACATTTTCTGCAGATGCTCAGGGGCAAGTAGCTCCCATGAAAAAGGCACCTCAAAAGATGTCATCTACAGAGTCGGACTGGGGCAAGTTTCTAGCCTTGTCTGCTTCACAGCAGACTGCTAGTCAAGGAGATTACTCAAAAAAAGAAGTACTTGCACATTATGAACATCGGTTCAACAACCTGCAAGCCTTTCTAAAGCAATGTGATGAATCAGAGCAGTACTATTCCCAAAGTAAATCTCCAACTACTAATTCTTTATGATACATAGTTGCACATAAAAAGGATTCTCATGATTTTGACAAGTTTCCCTGATTGGATTTGTTGTTCAAAATTGTTAACCTGGGTGCTGTATGTAACGCTAGGTCTCTGGCCTCTATCAGCAGCTGCTCGAAGCGCATTTGCAGTTAAGTTGGAACAGAGAGCTATTATGCTTGCATTGGAGGAGGGTAAGGTCTCATATCATAGTCTTTGAAGCTTTCTAGTTGAAATTGGAAATTTTCAAGCTTGTGTCAAATATGGAATTCCAGATTTCATCCGATCTTATGTCTTGTCACTATTGTTGAATATACTAATGTTAGGGTGATTTAATATAATTGAAAGAAAAAACTTTTATTTTGCAATGCATGCTGAATGCTTTTCTTTCTTATCCATTTCAGTCGCATGACTAGTTTAAATCTTGAGAGGTCCTTAGTACTCTACTAATTATTTATTGTTACTTCCGACAGTTAAAGAGTTCAATCGTATGAACACACTGAAAGTTCTCAGAAATAAGTTTGCAGGCAGCACAAAGGATGCAGGTGCTGCAAAAATACTAAAATTCCTTATACCCAATCCATCATGATGTATCCATCATGATGTTGTCGGTAATTGAAAAGGTGGTGGATGCTTCTCAATAGGCTGTATACTCTGCATCATGGTGACTGGGTACATTCATGAATAATCATTGCATGCAATGGCTGCTCCTGATAACCAGCATATTCCAACAAGTCTTTAGATTTGACGGTGGTCATATCAAATCTCTCAAAAGAGATTCATGCACTGCAATCTGGTGAAAGTCAAAGATGTCTTGTGATCTTTCCATTAATGGAGATAGGGTCTTAGATCAGTGATTCAACATATACCCAATTGGGTTTTTGTAAGTTTATCAGTTCTGATTTAAGGGTCACAGTGTGGTTGAAGTGCTTGGAGGATTGCAATTAAAAGAATCATTCTTTGCTGAGATTTTTGGTTATATTTGTTTTTGTGGTTATATTTTGTTTGCTAGCGTGTTGGATGCAACTGCATCGCAACTTCCTTGATGGAGAGCAAGTCCAACATTTCACTTTTGAAATTAACTTTTAAAGTGTATGAACATGTGAGCTATGATAGGTTAATACTTAGGGAAGTACACTAGTTTTAGTTTAATAATTTATCTATGCTTAGCATGAGAGAATCACTAGTTTTAGTTTAATAATTTATCTATGCTTAGCATTAGAGAATCAATAATTTTAGTTTAATAATTTATCCATGTTTAGCATGAGAATCAATTGGTTTACAGTTTGTGTTTGGTATGTCTGAGATTTAAAAAAAGGTTCATACATGTAGATTCAAAGCTCTTAAATAGTACTATTAATTATTATATTTTTCCCTGTAACTATTTTATATATGAGCAGATTACAAAACGAATGACGTATGAGAGCATTCATAACGGGAAAATTTAAATTATATTGAATGGGTGAAAACATGAAGACAATTATCACTTTTTGTCTATTTCCATAAGTAGTACCAAAAAAAAGGGAAAATGGACATTATTTCACACAATTCTTCATACATCCCTCAATAAATGAGTTATGAAATGCCAATACTAGACTTTGTAAACCTAGTTAATTTTCTGATTTTATTTTGTTAGAATATAATGGATGTGCTCATTTAACCATAGACAATATCACTATTGTCACCCAACCATAGGCCGAAGTCACCCCCAAGCACCTTAACTTTGACAGAGAATCATTTCGGAAGAAAACCCTAGACTAGATAACCAAACAAAGGTGGCGCACCTTTCTCCAAGGATAACTCACAAAACAAGGGTAACAAGAGCTGATCAGAGAGTCCAAACCATAACCAAGAGAGAGTCCAAGCCAAAACCGAAATTTGCTAGTTGCAGCAGCTGCAACAACAACTCTTCTCCAAACTTGCGCACAAACTGCCCAATTGCAGTGCCAACAAGTGCTGCTTCTGCAGTTCTAAGAATACAGGCCAGAATGAAGACTGGCTTCTTGTATTTATACTATTTCTAGCAGATTGTCTGGGCCGACTTCTCATTCTGGGTCTAATTCTTTAGTATATAACATTTCCTTTAGCCGACTTCTTCTCTTGGAGGCTAATAACCTAATACAAGCCATTCTCTTGAGCCAACTTGTCTTCTAGGGTTATTAACCAATTAATTAGGGTTTCTTCTTGCTTCTCGAAATATTCTATTCTCATCAGATTTACACGTGGAGATAAATACCTCCCGCAACTACCATAATATCAACACTCCCTCCTAGCTAGGGAGGCATTGAAGGTAATGGTCTTGAGCTCAAACATACCATTCACTTGGTAGCATCAATATAGTTGTATAGACTATCTCATGATTAGATCATGAGCACCATCATCACTATCAGTGTCATCAACTGCATCATCTCTCGAAACCATACTCCATTTGAGTAATTAGACATGATGCTTGGTAAGTCACTCACTCCACAGAGTGACATAAGAGCCATTCTTCTAATCCGGACATATGTCCTAGAAGAATAAATATCCTGGACCATTTTTCGTCTGGGAAATCTATGTCCATTGATCATCCATCTAGCTGATAATCATTTCCAACACTACTGATAGTTTTCAAGGCAATTAGAACAATGTCATTTAATAGAACACAATTGTGTCTATCCATAGTAGTACACAACTACAATCCAGTGCTACACTGCCACACCAAGTAGCACACAGATACTTGATCAGTGACATATAGTCACAATCAGTGGGACACACATCCACCATAATAGTATACATCTACTGTCTGGATACATACAGTCTCCATAACAATCATATCATTTGATATCAACCTGCACAAAAAAACATTGTTATGATATAAATTGAATCATCTGGGCCATTCTTCCACTCACATCTTGTGAGATCTGGAAGAGCATCTGCCCTCAGAAGGTCAAACATCAATGATGAGCTATCTGGACTATTCTTCTCAAGCAAGGAAGAATAATTGTCTCGATTTTTGAGCCTGGACCATTCACCTATTTGGGCCATTCCTTTGGCACTAAACAAAGTGCAACCTGGAGATAATGAGTCTGCCCTAGGGAATGCCTGTCCCTGATTGCTGAACCTGGACCATTCACTTATCTAGGCCATTTCTCCGACACTAAACAAAGTGCAACCTGAAGAGAATGAATCTGCCCTAGGGAATGATTGTCTGGATTATTTCCTAAGGAAATGACTGTCCTGCACCAACCTCCAAAATAGACCATTCTTTGAAACTGCTCACAACTGTGAGCTTTGAAAGAATGATTGTCTGGCGAGGTAGACCAATCTTCTTGACCACTATTGAGAGTGACTGTCAAGAAGAGAGATTGTCCTAGACCATTCCCCCACACTGGTCACAAGGGGAATCACTGTCTATGGTACATCATCAATCCATTGAACCATTTTCATTACGAAAATGATTGTTCGATTTAGACCATTTTTCGAATTGGAAAATGCCTGTCCGTCAGAAATCTCAATCCACTTTTCGAACTGAAAAGAAACTGCTCATCCTGGACCATTTTTCGAACTTGAAAAATGACTGTCCATAAATCGATAACACATCAGTGCTCCCTCCCAACCTGGGAGTCATATCTTCCTTTTTCAATAAGGAAGTCGTCTCCACGAGCTCCAACTTGAGTACACAAACTCTTTCATCTTGGACAGAGGCTTTACCAAAATGCTTGCATATCTGTTCATCCGTGGAGATATATATTGGAGAACCACTTTCTCTTTTCTGGACTTCATCAAGGAGAGTGTAATGCTTGATCTCAATGTACTTCGGTATTTCTGGAACACTAGTATTCTCTGAAGGCTTCATGTAGCTCTGATCAATATAGTATATTATTGTTGGATTCATCTTTTGTTTCCTGCTATCTCATAACATCGTGGCAAGGGTCAAACTGAAACATATCCAAGTGGCACTTCTTTTGTCATCATGAGAGTTTGTCATAGATTTGCAATCCATCATCTTGGAGTTGTAAGTAACCATTCTGATACAACATCTCTGTTATAGAAAGTTTTCACCACGCTTCTGCTGTGCATTGGAGGTTCTCCACCAAGTGTCTTCTTTCATCTGCATACAAGGTTCTCTTTCTGGTATACCTCAAAGCCTTGAGGTTGCTTTTCATATGTTATTTGTTCAATTATTCTGGAGAACAGTCTTTGCATTCATCTGATGTAAACTCCAAAACATGGATATTGCAGACGATATAATGGCTCATGTAGAGGTATGTCTGGTTTGCTGGAACAAACAATCATCATAGTCTTCTCCCTCCATCTAGGAGAACCTCTAGTTCTAGATCTCACAATGCTTTCATTCATAAGTCTTCCATACATTGTTCTTCATCACAACTTTCAGTTCCTCTGCTTGATTGCTTTTAGTGAGGTCATATCAGGCTGGTAGTCTTGTGATTTTTGATACAATGATTGGTTGTTCTGGCTTTTCTTTCTTTCTTGGAATCTTCATGTTCTTCCTCATGTTTCTGTTTAGCTCTTGGGTCCATGGAATTTTCTATAGATTCCATGCCCTGAAGATTCCAACTTCTTTCTTTCATCATAGGATCATGGATGTGGATGGACAACCATGGATATTTTAAGGCTTTTCGAAGAAGACTTCTTTTAAAGTCAAACTAAACACGTGCTGCTTTTCATGGTTGCTACCATTGATGGGAACATGGATAGATACTTCATCATCTTCAATGGATCATACTATTTAGGATTAGCTCCCTCCAAATTCTTGCTTCATGCATGAATGCATGCTCTTCTTTTGGAATTATGTAATCAGCTCCCTCCAACTAAGAGAGCCCATGCTTTTGTCTGCATCCTTATTGCCTTCTGCAAAGTGTCACAAGTCTTTTTCCAATTTCCTCTTGATTGCTGACTTCTTTCTGTCTTTACTTCTTCTAGGTTTCTTCATGATTGATTCTGATTTCGGCTTATCTTGCAACTGTTACTTATGTAATAGCTTCCACATGAATTGTTACCGGGGGTTGTTGATGTACTTCATCCTTTCATGTGTATTGTCTGACTTGTAGTTATTGTGATAGCAATCCTTATCTTGTTGTTCTTCCATAGGTATAGTTTTTCTTTGAACATCTTATAGATATTCAAAATATGTGCAGAAACTATGTAAACATGGTATGTACAAGAACTATGAAGAATATTGTTACCTTGTTTTTAGAAGAAGTCTGTTTTATCTTGCCTGGTCTTCCTTGAGGGTTTCCTTTCTTCAACAACTGATGCTTCGTGTGTCTCCTTCCTTTTCTTTAGCTCGGGACAATGATTCTTGTAGTGACCATACTTTCGACAATTGAATCATTGTATTTTTGACATATCTTTCTCTTGATTTGGCTTCTTCCTTGAACCAAACTTCCTTTTGTTCTTGAAATTCTTGAATCTTGCTGTGAAGGCTTGATCATCGTATTTCTTTTGAGGTTTCTCTTTTGCACTAATCCTTGATTCTTCTTGTGCACAACAAGTCCAAAGTTCTTCAAATGTAGGATACTCCTTCCTTGTGTTCATGCTTGCGGCAAATGCATCCCATGTCTTGGGAAGATCGTTGAGTACTATATTTACCAGTTCCTTCTATGAGATGATTTATTCAATAGCTTGTAGTTGATCTCTTAACTGATAGATTCTCACAAAGTATGATGTTATGCTGTCATCATCATTCATCTTCATGTCAGGGAGCTCATTCTTCAGACTCATTACTTGTCCAATGTTTCTGTCTGAGAAGAGGTTTGTTAGGGCATCACACATCTTCTTAGACAAATCAAGATCGGAGATGTAGGGTATCAAGTGGTCTTTTATAGAATCCACTATGATACTCATGGCATTGATGTCAGTGTCTTTGAACTTCTCCATAACTGCAATGTTCTGCGGTTCCTTCTCGTTTCCTTCAAACTCTGGTTCCACAATATTTCCTTTCATGATATCCAACACTATATTCTTGGAAAGGATGAGATCAATCCTTGTCTTCCATGCTCTGAAGTTAGAAGCCCCTTCTAACTTGTTTTCTGACTTCATAGAGTAAGTTATGGCTGCTTTTGACTTGGTCAACCCTAGATTTGACCAAAAACTCAAACTTGACGTCTTAGCTTGCTGAGAGTACCAGGAGGTGTGCTAGGCTAGGGCGCACTACTCTATCCAGAAATTAGGTCAATATCTTCACTTAAGGTGCCTCAACGAGAGGGTTAGGGTTTCGTTGCTGCAGTAGAAACTGGCTGCAAGTGCAAGTGCAAGTGCAAGTGCAACTGAGCAAATCCTCCCAATCTATCTTCTAGTGGTTAGACAGTTTAAAGATAGTGTGGGCCCATAACCTGTTAGAATATAATGGATGTGCTCATTTAACCATAGACAATATCACTATTGTCACCCAACCATAGGTCGAAGCCACCCCCGAGCACCTTAACCTTGACAGAGAATCATTCCAGAAGCAAACCCTAGACTGGATAACCAAACAAAGGTGGCACACCTTTCTCCAAGGATAACGCACCAAACAAGAGTAACAAGAGTTGATCAGAGAGTCCAAACCATAACCAAGAGAGAGTCCAAGCCAAAACCGAAATCTGCTAGTTGCAACAGCTGCAACAACAACTCTTCTCCAAACTTGTGCACAAACTGCTCAACTGCAGTGCCAACAAGTGATGCTTATGCAGTTCTAAGAATACTGGTCAGAATGAAGATTGGCCTCCTGTATTTATACTATTTCTGGCACATATTGCCTGGGCCGAATTCTCATTTTGGGTACTAATTCTTTAGTATATAACATTTCCTTTAGCCGACTTCTTCTCTTGGAGGCTAATAACCTAATACAAATCATTCTCTTGAGCCGACTTGTCTTCTAGGGTTATTAACCAATTAATTAGGGTTTCTTTTTGCTTCCCGGAATAGTCTATTCTTGTTAGGTTTACACATGGAGGTAAATACCTCCCGCAGCTACCATAATATCAACATATTTCTCCTAGGCTCAATCCTAGAGAGGCACCCTTGCAACTCACACATTCATCCACTTTACTCATTTTCGTAAGGGGCATAGGTTAAAGTTAACGAGAAATGAGTACTTCATTGAGGACCCCAGTTTAGTGTTTTGGTGTGTGATGTACCTTGCTTCTTTGGACAATAAACACTCCAATTTTGTATATAGTTGAAACTCGTTTGCAATTTACTTGAAAAAAAAACCACCTCACAACCAAGGAAAAAAACCAAAGATTGATTTAAGCATATGAACATATCATATAAAAATGATTGTAAACAACAAAATAATACATTTTTGCATAAACATTGTACATATGGTCATTGCCAATGATTGATTTGACACCCAATTGTAGCATTTGACGCAAACACACTCTTGAGCTAGGCTATGAGATGACTAGGTAAGGGCTATCTACTAGCTTAATCCCTCATAAAAAAAGTGTCGCCAGATCCAAGCTAGATAAACAATTCAACAATGGAGTAGACAATAATCCCCACAACCCACATTGGTGTAGAGTTAGGCAACACTTATTATTAGCAAACATGGGAACCCCTGATTGTTAACACTCACACCACCTCGACCACTTTGTTGCCACTGTAGCAATTGCTATTGAAATATTGTAACTTCGAAGAATATTTTACCTGAGAGAGAGTTGAATAATATTATTATATTATATTTAATTAGGCCTTATTGTGCCTTAGTAAAAGTTGGCCCTATTGTGCCTTGACAGTTAATTGTAAATTAAGAGGGTAAAGTGACATGTTGGTTTAGACTTAATTATAGGTTGGCCATACCAATATTTATAAGAGAGGCCAATGCTTCATTTGGACACACACCACGCTAGGAGTAGAGGAGGATCTTCTGTTCGGTCTTTGGTCTATCTATATTGAGGAAGTTTTTGCTGGGTCTTCTCCCCCATGAGGGTTTCCCAGGATAATCCGCGTGTCTCTATTGTTTCTGTGATTGCCTCTCTTTCAATGATCTTATTTATGCAACTAATGTGCTAAATGATTATAATAATAAATAAGAACCGTAACTAGCTGTGTCATTAAAAAAATTTCAACATGGTATTAGAGTAGGCCTGAAAGAGACCAACGCACAGTTTATAAGAAGTGGCTAGCTTCAACGCACTCTCTCCAAGATTCAGTTTTAGTATTGCAGCTGCTGCAAAATTAAAGTTTTTGCATAAACCCTCAGTGTGACATTTTCCTTGTTTGAGGAGGACGTTGGAGAAAATAACCACAGCTAGGAACTCGCCCTAGGAGGGCACATCTAGTCCCTGGATCAAAATTCTGAAATTTGAAGTTTGAAAAATTAGGGTTTCCTCTTAAAACCCTAAGTTGCAGTAGCAGTAGCAGTAGTAGTTGCAATATCAGTTGTGTTGACGATTAAAAACATCAACGTAGTTTTGCCCGCAAAGTGTTGCTAAAACCTATTATTATAAAACTAAATAATACTAGTAGGTGGGACTCCCTTGAACTATTGAAGATCATATCTGCTCATTTTTGATGTTGTGATGATGTGCGACACGATTTACATGGTTGGTGAGATATTGTTATTGTTAGTATGAGTTGAGATTTTTAAATGTTGACTCTTCATGTTACTATAGCCTATGATATTCATTAATGCCATTTGTTCTTATCGCACCTGCACAACAAACACGTTAGTGAAATTACATGAAAGACAGTTTTCGAGAAAGACAAAAATACTATTAGTGCAAAGAAAAGGAATCCAATGCTGCGTTTTTTCTATACTACATGCGAACAATGGGAAAGAAATAAGAAACAATTGCAAAAGGGAAGAATTTGAAGTTATCCTATTCACTATACTACATGCATGAAAGACTTAACAATTATCCTAGCTAACAAGTAAATGGTTGGGCAATGATTAA
>SNQJ01S0022201.1:14888-25899 GCA_010110895.2 Picea sitchensis | reverse complement strand
GTGGGAGCGGACGATGGCTCTGCAAATCCCCCCTGGTGGCTAACCAAAACCCATGAATACAAGCTTGCTAGGTCACCCCGTAAATCCCCCCAACAATGGTCAAGTGGATTAGTGTAATATCCAAGGAGTTATCAAAAATGTAAGGAACCTGATGCATATATAAGAAGGTTATAACGATTAAACATGACACATACCATGATACCTAGGACCAATTACCTCATGGAGCAAGAGTCCTCTCTGATGCAAGTCCAAGCCGATGGTGATGGAAGCTGCTGCTGCTAACATGACAAGTCTGGCGGAGAAGAAGAAGGATGGGCCCTCCAAGGCCATGCTCAGGTCAATCCTGCTCTCGGTACTTCATGTCTAGGACCTGTGGGCCTCGAGACATGATCTCCTAGTTATCCCTAGAAAACGAGGATAACATGGTTGATGACCCAACAACGAATTGAGCTATTACCGTGGCTGTGTGTTTGATTTGGTTAAATGGAAATATTGCATCGTGTTTTTTGGGTGGCTCTGCACTGTGTATAGTATGGATAGCTTGGGTTTTCACAGAGTTTTAGTCATTTTTATCGATCGTTTGTCATGAAGTTCATGTTGTTGAGGCTTTGTCATGTCAGTTAGAGGGCCCAACTCTTTAAACCATACTTAATTGTTTTTTTTACAGTGGCAGAATTACATTGCCTGGGAAAGTTACCCTGTGCATAGCTTGTGTCTAAACGATGGTTGTTGGTTGTATATTTGAATATCAATACAGGTTGCAGTTTGATATTGTTTATTTGGTTTCTGCATATATATATGTTAACGAATATCATTGCTTTTTAATGGGCTCTATTGCAGTAATAATTACTTCCTTATTATTTTGAAAACATGACTTTTGAATATAGTTGTGGATTGAAGAAACACATGGGCAGTGGTTGTTTTTGATGGTTAACAGAGTGGGATGACTACTGTTTGGAAATTGTTATAAGGTGCAAATAAGGAAACAAAATCCTTTTTACAGATTGTATAGGATGCCTACTGTTTTGTGATGACACTGTGTTGGATATCTGATTATGAACAATGAACTTGTTAAATACACATAAATTATTATTTAGTCAAGTGATTGATGGTTGATGCATCTCCTTTCACAAAATGTTTTATGGATCGCTTAATTAATTCCATGAACAATAATCGTCCTTCTTCCCTTCCATTATTTCACTTTCCGCTAATTACAAACCCCGTCACCTCCCATGTTCCTTTTTCACTCCCTGTTCCAATATTGATTACAATCAAGAGAATTTCTGTGTTAAAATGGATGAAAGTGGCAGTGTCTTGTGTGGATTGCAGTGAGGTTTTATTGGTTTGCTTTACAATTGATTGTTGTTGTCATTGAGTAGTGACCATGCTTCTCCCCTTTCATTATATCATATTTTCTCTCAATACAAACCGCTCATATATCCCATAACTTTGTTTCACCCCCCTACTTGTTGATTAGCAATAAAACAATTTGTATGTATTGGATTGCATGAGTATGATACATTAAGAGCCAAATCTATTTCATATTTTTAAGAGTTGTCATGTATGGTTATTTAAAAGACTATTTGCTAATCGATCACACATGCAGGATGAGTTTTTTCAGTCGAGGAAGCCATGGTCGAGGAAATATAGGTAGAGGTAACTGGAACCAAGGCCCAAGAAGACCCAGGTTCTCCATACATTTTGATGCTGATTCAAAAGAGCTTGGCCAATTGTTTCATGCCGGATTCTTTAATTGGATTGGGCAGGGAATAGTCCAACCTAGGCCTGAAAGGCCTCCTTTACAAGCCCCGCAAGCCCTCGGTATCCCTGTACCTCCTCATGTCTCCTTACAACCTGAGGTCCCTGAAAATGATGGATGGCAGGAGATTGTCCACCAGACAGTCTTCAAACATCGTGGCTGGCCCAACTTGTCTTTGCCTGCTCCTTTGCCTTTGAACCCCATTGTCCAAGCAACCCCTAACCACTCGCCAATGCAATCCTCCCATGCTAGCAAGAGATTGAAACTAAATCCCACCATGCACTTGATAAAGGAAAAGCCACTGCTGCCCCTTCCTCACCCTCCAATGACTCTGACAAATCCGTGTCTTCCTGGATGCATTTGATGGACGATTGTTCCCACGTGATCAGTGAAATTAGGCCTAAAGGCTCTGCATAGCCAAAGGAAAATTCAAGAAAATCAAGAGGTGACAACAACAATCAAGGAAGGGTTGCATCAGAGATTGAGAAATATGACTTTTGAGTTTATTATTATATCTATTGTTTTATGACAATTGACTTCAGGGATCTTTGGATTGCATGTTTATTTTGGATATATGAATATTATTTTTGAAATAATTTCAAATTTCATGAGTTTAACTTTCCAAAAGTGAATATGTTGATGGGAGGCACGAGGAGGTGTGTTTTTCTTAACTAATGGTTATGTTATGATTGTTATGAACTAAAGGGAGTCACAAGGGGTCCCACCCACTGGTTATTATTTCTTTATGACCCTTATTATAATTATTACTCTCACCCCTAACTAAAGTTAGTTGAGTCTTTTAATTAACTTAACTAATGAATTGGTTCAACTTCTTCAACCAATTCTAATTTGTTAAAAGCAAAAGGAAAGGGAGGAACAAGAGGATGATAGAAGCATAAGCATGCTAAGATTTTCTCTTGGAGTTATGTTGAGATAGTTTAGTTTTCATTCATTCATATTATCATCAAAGCCTAATTCTCTTTTGTGATAGCAGGGTCTTATTGTAGACAACAATATTTAGGGCTAAATCAAATCATTCAGACACTTGTTTTTTAGAGGTGTTGATCTATCTTTGATAGTCTGTGTAGACTTGTCTGTTTGTGAATTAATTTTCATGACTGATAAATGATATTTTGCAGAGTCAAGTGGGCAACAATCAGTGGCAATATGATCCAACTTTTAGAGTTCAGTTTTGGTTTTCTGTCAGAGGTCCTTTTGTATGTTCCATTGGGGATGTCTAAGTTTGACTTTGGTCCAAGATTTCTATACGAGATTTTGTAAAGAAAATGACTCTTTGGTGAATTGGAATGAAATAAATGATTTCTTTATGTCTCATCTGTCTTGATTATCATCTTGGCGTCTTTACTTATGTTCTTACACTTATTTCAACAACTGTTATATTCATAAAATTACATAAAAAGTGAATTTCCAACAAGCTTTTTGTTGATAAAAGACTAGCCTAAGCACTCGTAATTTATACTTGTGAGCTAGGATGTTATTTTTTGTTGGCTATAAACATAGAGTGATATTCCTGTCTACTTTGCTTTAGCCAAGTAAAGTCTAAAAATGCTTGAGTAAGATCATTTCATATCTTTTCCTCAACAAGTTGCAGTTGTAGTACTAGTTCCTTCATGTCAGTTGCAACACCAGTTGCAGTGAAAGTTTTTTGTGAAGTGTTAGGACTAATTTTTATTGTCCTAGTACACCATACCCTAGAAAATCTCCAATGACCTTTAAATTACAAGTTGCAACACCTTTGAAGTTTTAAAGGTTCGTTATTTATTGCCGCTGTTGTGGGATGATGCCACTACCTGTCGATACTGTCAGAGGTATGTACTTACATATGTTTAAACTATATCATTATTTTAAAGGGTATTTGTAGGAGAAATGATCCTTTGTCTAAACAACAATCGTAGATCCAGAGGGATCTCAGGTCCAACACATTCAGAGGAACTATGCACCCCAAGTTTGATTACTTTGGTATGCCTCTACTTGTTATGGCATTATTGTAATCTTATGAATATCCAGGTTGCATTTTGATATGTTGAAGTTATCATACTAACCATTGGTGAAAATTAAATTCAAATTATTAGATTGATTAAAGTTGAGATTATAAAGTTTATTCCCTAACTCAGATTTCTGTCAAGATAAGCATATTTTCTTAGTACAAAGGACATTTTGAAGAAAATACTTATCATCTTGAGTGAAGGAGACTCTAAAGAAAAACAACACACTCATTCTTGAGGACAAGACTCCAAGTTCCAGGTTTGATTGATTAAATTGATAAGATTCAAATTTACAAATATCAAGTTTGATAACTGCTAAACACTATAGTTGTGATAGCAATCTTTGAATTTTTTTATTATTGAATACTTGGTATCATGTGAGCACTATTGAGATAAATTCTTACTGTAATCATTTACTAGATATAACTAACATCTCCTCTAGGAAAAACTTCTTGTTTTGTTTCCAGGTTACCATGGAGGAATGATTGATCACAACATTAGAAGAGTGTTTCTCTCATTCCTTATTATTGTATTTCTTAATTTTCACCCTTGTTTCAGGTAGGTCACAAGTGATAGCTCTAAAGGAGCTACTGTGACAATTTTTCTCGCTATTGTTTTATTATTATTATAAAAAGTATTATTCTTGTCTACTGTTTCTCCCTTGTTGTTCTTGTTCTGGGTAGGTCACAGGTGATAACCTTGAGGAATCTATAATGACGGTTGCAGGAGGCAACATATTATATGAGACATTGAGCAGACTATCCAGGTTGTGAACATGACCGTATACATCCATGTACCGAAGAAAAAGAAGAAGAAGAAGCTACTTTTGCTAGATACACTACATCTCATATGAAGACAGAGCATGAGGAGCAGAAGGCTCAAAAGACAACAAAATAAATCCCTCTAGTGCAGTTGATCACTCTTTAAATTATCAAGAAGAGTTAGTAGAGCCAAAAGGGCCTACCCAGAATCAATGCAGTAACCAAGAAGAGATCAACATGGTCCCATGACACTTTGCAGGACGCAAATCCATATAACATTGATGTGCCATATTAGAGGGAGCAGATAGCTCTGAAGAAATCAAGTCTCAGAGTAAGTCTGAGCTTAGAAAGGATCAGATGGGAAAAATAGACATTTTCCAGGACTGGTAGACATATTCCATGAGTTGAGAATACTAGATCGTAGCTTCAGAGACCTCTAGGAGACATGAAATTTCTTGAGAAGATTCTCTTGTTTCAGTGATAGAGGAGGAATCCAGTCAAAAGGACTGTGATATAGATTTTTCCTTAAGACTAGAAGGGAAGTTAGTGGTGACTTCCAATATTGATCTAACATAACAAACATGTTGCTGATAACAATATAAAGATGTACAAAGCCTGATTTGTGTCCAGAGGATTCTCCCAACAAGAGGGAGAATACTATGATGAGACACTTGCTCCAGTAATCAAAGAAATAGTTCCAGTGTTCGTGAATACAACCAAAACAACCATGATTACGATATAGTATGAGATGGGAGCAGTCCCTATATTTGAGATTGAGAAGAAAAACTATCTTCAATTTCAAATGAAGCTGTTGCCATGATAGAATAGAGGAGTCATTCAGAAATAACAAATGTAGGTGAAGAGTCTCGGTTCCAGAAGGAAAAGTTGCAGAAAAAGTAGAGGACATACTCTCAGGCAGTGAGACAAATAATTCTTTGCAAAAAGAACATAGAACCAACACATGATTATGCAGATTGAGTTGCAACTGAGCAAGTATACTGGGTTGGTACAATGTGATGTGAAAATTTTGTTTCGAAGTACATGACATGAAGACTCATGTCTGCAAGTTGAAGCAAGCTCCAAGAGCTTGGTATGGCAGGATTGATAGTTTTCTGATGAGATTGGGCTTTACCAAGAGTAAAGTTGATCCCTACCTTTACTTTAATATTGTGGATGATGGACCAATTAGATTTCTACTATATGTACAGGTGAAGAAAACCTCATCACAGATTGTAAGAAGAAGCTTGCCGCTGAATTTGAAATGAAGGATCTAGGACTGATGCATTATTTCTTAGGTCTTGAAGTTTGGTAGAGACCGGAGAAGATCTTCCTTAACCAAGGGAAGTATGTAGTTGAAATACTAAAGAATTTTGACATGTTGGAATGTAAATCCATGGCCACACTCATGGAGATGAATTTGAAGCTCCCGGTTGATACTTCGTCAGAGATAGCTCAGGTTACTCTATACAGAGAAATGATTGGTTCGTTGATGTATCTAACGAATACCAAACCAGAGATATGCTTTGCTGTGAACACCTTGAATCAGTGTCTGGTGGAGACCAGACGTGTTCACCTTGTAGCTGCAAAGCATGTGATGAGATAACTTAAGGGTACGTTGGACTATGGCCTCTGTTATACTGGAGATTGTGACTTTAGATTGTATGGCTATACTGAATCTACTGATTCATATTGGGATGGAAGTGCTTCAGACAGAAAAAAAACACTTCTGGATGTTGTTTTAGTTTGGGGTCAGCCATGACTTCATGGAAAAGTGGGAAGCAGTCCAATATTGCTCTTAGCATGACATAAGCAGAGTAAATTGCAACATGTTTCGCTAGTTGTGAATCCATATGGCTTCGAAAGTTGTTGACAAGTATGTTCGATCTGGAGATGGAAGCTACCATGATTCTATGTGATAACCAAAGTTGCATAAAGATGACAGAGAACCCAATGTTCCATGATAAAACGAAGCACATAGAGATCCGATATCACTACATTCGTGACATGGTGCAGAAGGGAGATGTAAAGCTCCAATATGTTGGCACAAATGAGCAGGTTGCAAATGTCTTGTCTAAGCCTCTGTCTCATGTGAAGTTTGAGTACTTCCAAGAAAAGATTGGTGTAGTTTGAAAGGACCTCCCTCGAAAGGGGGAGTGATGCTGATGATACTATGGTATCCTGACCAACATGTAGCTCAGTTAGGATTTTATATCCTAGGGGACTGATCATCCCTGGGTAGATCCAAAGGTCCGGTAAGGCTGGTCTGTCAGAGTACCTATGCATGTATATGCCAATTGTGGTTAGTAGTGGTAGCTCAGTTAGGATTTTACATCCTAGAGAATTTTATGATTCCTGGGCAGATACCGAAGGTTCGGTAAGGACGGTCTTTCAGAGTACCACATGGTATTTCAGTTAGGATTCTATATCCTAAGGAATCTTATGATTCTTGGGTATATCCCGAAGGTCCGGTAAGGATGGTCTGTCAGAGTACCAAAAATATTGTTATTGATGCACCTGCCTCATTCTGTTGCCACATGTTGATGTTGTTGTTCCAACTTCATGCTGTTGATGATGATGATGTTATTTCAGCTTCGCGTTGTTGATGTTTTTGTTCCAGCTTCATGCTGTTAATGATGATGATGTTATTCCAACTTCGTACTATTGATGTTGATGTTCAACTTCATGCTGTTGATGATGATGATGTTACTCCAACTCCACGCTACAGATGACGATTATGTTACTCCAACTCCGCGCTACAGATGACGATGATGTTCAGTTTCTACTAATGTTGATGATGAGAAAAACTTCCGATGACTTATAGATATGACCAACAATGTTCCCGATGCTGATGACGATGTCCTCTCCTCTTGATGATGCATTGAGTCTAGTCATTTTTTATTGATGTTAAGGGGGAGTACTGAAATATTGTAACTTCGAAGAATATTCTACCTGAGAGAGAGTTGAACAATATTATTATATTATATTTAATTTGCCCTATTGTGCCTTGACAGTTAATTGTAAATTAAGAGGGTAAAGTGACAGGTCAACCTAGACCTAATTATAGGCTGGCCAGACCACTATTTATAAGAGAGGCCAGTGCCTCATTTGGACACACACCACACTAGCTCTGCAACTATGAAGAAGTACACACGTATTGGAGGAACTACTACTGCAGCTAAGTGTGACATCAAGGAGGGTTCTTGGTCCATGTCTTGGTATTTCTTGGTTAAGTTAAGTGGTGCGCTACTCTTCCTAGTGAAGGAGTAGAGGATGATCTTTTGTTCAGTATTTGGTCTATCTATATTGAGGAATTTTTCGCTGTGTTTTCTCCCCCATGAGGGTTTCCCAGGATAATCTGTGTGTCTCTATTGTTTCTACGATTTCCTCTCATTCAATGATCTTGTTTATGCAAATAATGTGATAAATGATTATAATAATAAAGAAGAATTGTAACTAACTGTATAAATAAAAAAACTTCAACAATTCCATGGGGAATTCTTCATGGTTAGACTTTTTGGCACAAAAATACTAGGGTGAGATACAATTATGGTATAGGTTCCAAGATTTTATTATTTATATTCAACTTTAAAAAGAAATCTATCCCAAAGACAGACCAACATTTCATTGATCAAGATCCAACAAGGGATTCAACCTCTATTAAATAATGTCTCTCCCATGCTCTCATGCTCATAAACAACCAGTCAACAAAATAACATTATACCCTTGGCATGAGAATGATAGCTCTAGGATGGAAGAGAAGGAATAAACTTGCAAAATGAAAAAAATGAGGAATATATAGTGAGACATGCATGCAAATACGAGAAGTCAACTTTACATAATACCTTTACCTTGCAGGTATTGATGCAACTCCAAACCTTCTTTGGTGAAGCTATTAAACTGCTAAAAACTGTATAGTGATCGGGTGGTCTGATGCAGGAGCATCGCTCCACCTCAACACGTGCCAACTAATTGACACGCATGGTGCACATTCAAGGAAGGAGAGGCGCCACCCTCTCATTTTTTCCTCAAGAATCCAAGGCGTGATCCATGTATTAATTGAAGACAAGCTGGAAAAGCCAAGTTGTGCTTTCGCACAAGCTGGAGATAAGGTCGCCATTAATAGGTTGACGACAGAAGGGATCTACATCCGATTTGGACCAGATTTCCATCATTGTAATCTGTCCATTAGAGAGGTGTTTTGAATGGTGATTTGACACCACTCAGTTAGCTTGCGAGGGAAGATCATAAAGCCCCTATTGTATAAATATTTGTATTGTAAGCAAATAAGAGGTTGGGTTGGGTTGGTTAGGTAGGCGAGAGGTTGATGAGAGATGAGACTCAGTTGTAGCTCGGACTCCACCATTGTAATTGACATTCCACCATTAATAGAAAATGAACGTTTTTCTTGTTCTATCTTTCTGTGTAATGGATTCCATTTACATGTTTGTGAATTGTAGATGAATGTTAGAAATCATTTGCAGGGATAGAGATACAATTTCATATCCAAGAGTGTGTTGAGTTAAGTTTGGTTCTCTAGGCTAAGTGCAAGGAGAGCGTGACAGATTAGGGAAACTCTGTGAGCCAACGCAAGGAGTGCGTATCTGAACTCAGTGGAGTCAGAAGAGAAATTGCCAGGAGGGCACACCAGGTTAATTCACAGACTCAATGAGAAATTTCAAGGAGGTTAAGTTTTTTGAAAAGAAAGACTGTGTGGGGATAAGCACAATCCAGAGTTACTGAACACTCTGGAATACTCTGCCAGGAGGGCATCGAGCTAGTGTGAGCATACACAGGAGCAAAACGGTTGAAGGTGTTGGAGAGTCCCAGAATTGCTGAACATTTTGGCGAAGGAAGGATTTGCAAGAAGTGCATCGACAAAGGAAAGGAGATGCCTTAAACCTTTCCCTAAGGCTAAGAGAGAAGATGTCAAAGAGATGAGACAAGTGCAAGGAGTGCGCCTAAGGTGTTGTAAGTTCACCTTGCAATCTTAGGAATAAGAGTGAGAAGCTACGAGGAGGGCAAGAGAAACTCGCAAAGGAACTTGGAACCTTGGGGGTTTTCAAGTCGAGTAAAGTCGCAGGAGAGTTGCATAGATTTCTGCAAGGAGTGCAGAAAGGAGTTTCAAGAATAGTCTAAGTCTCGAAAGGTTAATTTGTGCTAAGTGTACAAAGGAGTCGAGGACTTGCTGAAGTCCCAAAGACGGAGAAGTCACCCATCGTCGAGGAAAAGACAAGTGGAAAAATATCGAGAAGTTCGTGAGCAGGAGCTTCGGAAGGTTTACCGGGAGAAAACAATAGTCTTCGTGAGTCATGAAGAGAGAAGTAAATCCAAGCTGTAGATCTGGAAGGCACATGGCAGAGAGTCACGCATTTTGGAGGAGGAGACCTTCGAAAGAAGTCGGGAATAGGACACCTGAAGCACTAGATAACAAAGTAATCCTAGCCATCCATCAAAGTAGGATGCATGGCAAGGGATCAATGCACCGCTGGTTCGCAAGTCGGGGAAAGTGGATTCAGAATTCGAGAGAAATCGTGAAGTCCGAACTCGCAAAGTGATCACATCCATTGATCGTGGACCGTAGATCTGGTCCTGGGGAATTCTTCGATTTGGGAAATCGCGGAAAGGAGGAAATAATTTCACGAAATTTCTGAAGTGCGGGGTCATGAAGGGAGTTGACCCACGGTCGTAGTCCATGGTCACATCAACGGGGAAGTATAGCATCGAGGGCTAGCAACACTGGCGTTAAGTTAGAAAAGCGCTAAGGAGAGGGTCCACAGGTGCCGAGGAAGCAAAGGGGGCCTGTGTTAAGTTGAAATCGGGTTCATTAGGATCCCGATGAACCAGTCGGTTCGATAAATTGAATGATCCTAGACCGGGAGGTCATGCCAGCCAGAAGGAGGAAAGGGGGTTGTCACCATGGTCTTATCGAATCCATTGGATAACTATGGTTTCTTAAGTGATGATGATTTAATTATTGGAGGGGACCTAAACCTAACTTTGTCTTCCCAATAGGTATGGGGCAAGAAAGCTAGAATTGATCCATTGGCAGGGTTTTTCTCTCAGTTGTTTACTAGAGCAGGTCTGGTGGATGTTCTACCCTGTCAGGTCAAATCTACTTGGAGGAATGGGCGTTTGGTTTCTAAAGGTATTTCCAAACATTTGGATAGATTTCTAGTGGTAGAAAATCTTCTGGAAGAAGTTTGCAGGTTTAGATCTCGGGTTCTCAATGCAAATTTTAAAGATCACAATCGTGTGTGTTTACAAATTGTTGGCAATGTCAACAAACATAAAACACCTTTCAAGTTCAATCATGCTTGGTTATTGGAACCATATTTTAATTTGCTTGTGAGGTATAAATGGAGGGATATGGAGGACTAGCAGGAAACTTCAGTAATGAACACCCTTGTTGCCAAATTAAAAGGTTTAAAAGAAGCTGTTATAAAATGGGAAAAAGAAAAAAGATTGAAGTTAAAGGCTGAATTATG
>SNQJ01S0022201.1:0-10272 GCA_010110895.2 Picea sitchensis | reverse complement strand
TATATCATAACATTGTTTCTGTGCAGGTTGATATCGAATGATTGTTATGAAGATTGTATGTCTCTATAAAGTAGATGTATACTACTGTGGTGGATGTGTTCCATTGTTTGTGACTATACATCACTGATCAAGTACTTGTGTGCTACTTGGTGTGGTATTTTACCACTGGATTGTAGTTGTGTACTACTATGGATAGACACAATTGTTTTATATTGAATGATATTGTTCTGATTGCCTTGAATACTATCAATAGTGTTGGAAATGATTATCAGTTAGATGGATGATCAATGGATAGAGATTTCCCAAATGAAAAATGGTTTAGGACATTTATTCTTCTAGGACATATGTTTGGATTAGAAGAATGGATCTTGTGTCACTCTGTGGAGTGAGTGACTTATCCAACATCATGTCTAGTTACTCAAATGGAGTATGGTTTTGAGAGATGATGCAACTAATGGAACTAATGGTGATGATGGTGCTCATGATCTAGTCTATACAACTATGTTGATGCTACCATGTGAATGGTATGTTTGTGCTCAAGACCATTACTTGTAATACCTCCCTAGCTAGGAGGGAGTGTTGATATTATGGTAGCTGCGGGAGGTATTACCTCCATGTGTAAACCTAACGAGAATATAATATTTCGAGAAGCAAGAAGAAACCCTAATGAGTTGGCTAATAACCCTAGAAGAAAAGTAGACTCAAGAGGATAATTTTTATTAGGTTATTAGCCTCCAAGAGAAGAAGTCGACCAGAAGAAATATTATATACTAAGTAAATAGGCACCTAGAATGAGAAGTCGGCCCAGGCACTTAGCCAGAATTAGTATGAATACAGGAGGCCGGTCTTCATTTTGGAAGGCATTCTCAGAACTATAGAGCTCACTTGTGTGCACTGTAGTTAGCTAGTTTGTGCACAAGTTTTGAGGAGAAGCTGCCGTTGCAGCTGCTGCAGCTAGCAGATTACGTTTTGGTTTGGACTATCTCTTGGTTATGGTTTGGATTATCTGATCAACTCTTGTTTGGTGCGTTGTCCTTGGAGAAAGGTGTTCTACCCTTTGTTTGGCCATATAGCCTAGGGTTTGCTTCCGGAGTGATTCTTTGTCAAGGTTAAGGTGCTCTGAGGGTGGCTTTGGCCTATGGTTGGGTGACAATAGTGATATTGTCTATGGTAAAATGAGCACATCCATCACATTCTAATAAGATGGTTATAGAGTGGTGACAAAAATACCAACATTTTTCACAAATTCATGGAATAATGCAGGGTTAAAAATACAATTTGGGAAATAAAGAATTTGGAAGGAGAGAGTGAAACCTCTCTATCAGATATAGAGGAATATGCTTTAAATTTCTTCCAGAATCTTTATAAGGCTAAGCAGAAAGAAGACATTCAAGAACATATGCAAGTGGTAAAGGAGGTGCCAAGGTTCTTTTTGGACGAGGAAAGTGAGGAGCTAGGGAGGATTTTCACACTATAGTAAGTGGAGAAAACGATGGCACATATGGCTAGGGAAAAATGTCTCCGGCCTGATGGGTGGACAGAGGAAATTTTGCACCATTTTTTTGACATTATGGGTCGAGATCTCCTTCTATTGGTAGAAGAATCCAGGATATCAAGTATGTTAAGTGGAGCTTTGAATGCTACATTTGTGGCTTTAATCCATAAGGATTCAAGTCCGATGTCTTTCAATGAATTTTGACCAATTTCTTTGTGTATTTTTTCTTATAAAGTCATATCAAATATTATTGCAATTAGGTTGACGAATAAATTGGCCTTATTCATTTCAGGAGAACAATTTAGTTTTTTAAAAGACAAACTAATATTTGATGCTGTATGATTATCCTAGGAGTGCTTGCATTCAGTTAAGTAAAAAATGATGAAAGCACTTTTTCTGAAATTAGACTTGAAAAAAGCCTATGACAAAGTTAGTTGGTAATATTTGAGATTGTTGTTGATTCAAATCGGGCTTAAATGGGAAGTGGCATAGTGGATTATGGGATGCGTCACTAGTGAAAATTATGCCGTGTTGGTTAATGGTTCCCCAACAGGTTTTTTTAAAGGCCATAAGGGGTTTGAGGCAAGGATAACATCTTTCTCTGCTATTGTTTCTTCTTATGGTGGAAGTTTTTAATAGGATGCTGAGGAGGGATCAAGAAAAATGTCATTTTTCTGTTATAAAAATTACAAAATGAATTTCAATTACTCATCTGTTTTTTGTAGATGATGTGGTGATTCTAGGTAAGGTTTCCTTAGGGGATTGGATTAAGTTGAAACAACTCTTATCCATGTTTTTTTTAGCCTCAAGAATGTAAGTAAACTACCAAAAGTTTTGTTTTCTGTACAATTGTATTGAAGAGGAATTATTGAAGGAAATTGTTGTTTTATTTGATATACAGTCTGCACACTTGGATCATGGTATGAAATATGTTGGTTTTTTCTTGAAACCAAATGATTATAAAGCTTTAGATTGGTTATGTCTTATGCAAAAATTTGAGAAGCGAATTGGGAATTGACTCTTTCGTTGGCTCTCATTGGGATGAAGGTTGGTCTTGTTAAAATCCGTTCTACAAAACATTTCGGTTTATTGGTTGAGCCTAGTAAAAGTGCCACATAAAATCCTTCATAAAATTAGGCAAGTTATGTTTCATTTTATTTGGTTAGGAGCTAAGGAAAAGAACAATTTCCATTTGGTAAATTGGGAGAAAATCTCTCAGCCTAAAGAATTGGGGGGTTAGGGAGTTAGAAACATATTTTGGTTTGCTAGAGATTTAACATTGACAAGTCTTTGGAGATTTTTGTTTGGATGTGGAATCTGGAGTGGGGTGATAAAAAATAATTATTTAAAAGGGTTGGATGTGTCATTTTGGTTAAGAACTCCAAAACCTAAATACACATCAACCTCAACTGTATGGAGGTGATTTATGGAATTTTTACCCTTGTTAAAACTTTGGATCATTTGGAATGTTGGGAATGGGACCATAACTCTTATAGGACAAGATCCTTTCGTCGGAGGAGGATATTTTTATAATATTTCTGAAGAACTAATCTGTCATTTGAAGAATTTCAACATTTTATCCTTAGCTCACATTAGTAGCGCTTATGATTTGAATACATGAGGTACACTTGACTGTCTCTCTTCTAAATATCTTGGTTTGTCTAACAGCCTTGTAGTTGAATGGAACACATTTATTTTGGGCCTTCATAGCAATGGAATAAGGCTCAGAGAGGGAGAGGATAATATTTGTTGGTTCTGGAACCATGTTACAGGAAAGGTGACAACAAAATCAACATATGAAGCAATTGTTGGAAAAAAATTGATTTCTGATAAGGAATGGTGGTACTCGGCTCTTTGGAGGATAAAAATTCCAAGTAGATTAATCATTTTCATTTGGCTTTGTTCGATGAACAAAATTCTCACTGGAGAAAACTTTAAGCTGTGTGGGGGGACATGACCTTCGATGTGCACACTTTGTTTGGAAAATGAGGAAACAATAGAGCATCTATTTGTTAACTGTAGGATTACAACTCTTTTTTGGAATGAAGTATGTTCACAACTAAATGTTTATGGTAATTTTAATATTCCCACATTAAAAGACAATCTGCACTCCTGGTTTTTAACAAATCCATTGTTCAGGGAGATTCCTTTCTATGTGTTGTGGGGAATTTGGAAGTACATGAATAAAATCATGTTTGAAAATTATCCCAGGAATGATTTGGATCTTTGCTCCCAAATTGTTGCTCCTATTAAAGAATTTCCTATCCCCACATTGGATGAGAATTTTAGTTTTATGTTAAGCCCTGTATATTTTGATAATAGGCCTTTAAGATTTTTTGACGGTGCAGAAGTGCGAAAAGTTTGTGGAGATGACATGCTCCTGAATTTGAGTGGTTCTTATCACTTTAAGCTGAAGATGGCTGTAAGATCTTGGACAAATATGAGAGAGAAAATTTTATCTCTTTGGGGCCTTTTAAAATTTTCCCTTTCCAGAGGTATAACTGAGATGACAGTGGTTCATGATTCCAAAGTTTTTTTGGAATGGTTTTCTCGAAAATCCCAGTTGAATGTAATGATTTTGGAAACCTAGAAAAATATGATTTTGGATATCAAACATAAATTCAACTGGGTTAATAGATTCCAAATCCATAGGAAGTTCAATGAAGTTGCAAATCGGTTGTCAAAGAAAGCACTTGGAGATCAACTTGGATGGCTAAGTTTTGAGGAGTTATTGGGGGACTCTGTCATTAGTTCAAGCTTAGTTTTATTTTTTCTGAATTTTCTTTGAAATCCAGGGGAGTTATATTCCTTTTTGTCCTCATGCAAGACTTTGAAAAATGTTGTATAATGCCCTTCAGGGTGATTGATTGTTTTTTTGGATATCATGTTTTTGTAAGGTTTATGGCTAGTTTACGATGACTCTACTGTTTGTTTTAGATGGTTGATAGAAGTTATCACACAATCATATTACTATGATTGTTTATATGTATTGGAAAGTTGCCTTTGATTCAATTGAATAGAAAGGAACTGCTTTTAACATATTTTATCCATCACCTATTTGTTTTCCTTTCCTTTGGGTTGGTTGTTGTATGTATCACAAAGAGGTCTATGTTTTAGAATCCCATGAGAAGAAGTGGCTTGAAAGTTTGAGGTTTACACAACTATATAGAAAATAGAAAGATAAAAATCCTTAATTCAAAATGCAAGGCAAAGAAACAAATAAGAAAATCAAAGTATTGAAAAACCAAGAAAGAAGCATGAGCTCCAACCCTTCGCTGAGATGCCATAACCCCAAGTTCTATGCAATGAATGCATATCTTACAAAAGGATTTAGAAAATCAAATGTCAAAATCCATAGAATGTTAAAACTATAAAGAAAATGACAAACAAGGGTTTGGAAAGACATAGTGTTGAGGAAAGGGTACCTAATTGCCTAAGTGCTCCCTCTATAAAGGTGCTTGTGAGGATGACACTTACACATGAACTTGCATGTTAATGACATCCACCCCATGAAGTAAACCCCACTCCATACCACTACCATTTCACATACTCCTCGATGGGTTCCTTGATACATACCTCTTGGTATGGGTAATGGCACACATAATAGGGGGTAATAATGATCCTCCCATACCAAACTTGACAAATTGTATAATTTTGTAATCTAGTGTAAAGTTTGAAGAGGACATTTTGTAAGATCTATCTAATGAATTTGGTATTAACATGACTCACTTTATATGTTGTGCTTGGATTGTGTACCTTGTCTTTGGTATTCATGATGCATTTGGACCGCATGATCCCCTCTCAGATGATGGTTGCACATAACCACATGCTTGGTTGACACTTGGAACCTTTGGAGGATGTTGAGGGGATACTACCCCACTTTCATGGAGGCCCTCCCCACCACTTTAGGAAGGTTGTTTCGAACTCTTAGGAGGATATTGGGGATTTTTATCACATGAATCCACAAGACACCCTAACACACATGGGTGTGATCTTGAGCTTCTTGATAATGGGAGGTTACATGCATGATGATGATGACTTGATAGGATGTTGCATCTTCTATGGAGGACATTAGACCCTTTATTGATGACATTGAAGAGATGATGTGGCACCTTTCCATAGATGATAACACCCTTTCATGATGGGACATTTCACTTTGATGATGGGATGTTGCACCTTTCGATGATGGGGCACCTTGATGTGATGTTTGGGGCACCTTGGTGTGACATTTGGGTCTTCTTGATGAAGGTATGACACCTTTTGATGAGAATTTACACCCCTTGGAGGAAAGGGGCACCTTGATGTGACATTTTGGGGATTCTTGGCACCTTTTGATAAGACGTCCACCCTTTGGAAGATGAGGCACCTCTTGAGATGAAAGATTGCACCCTTTCATGGAAACTTTTCACTTTTTGTGCTAGATATTTCATATAAACAAAGACATTTATCATTTTGTAAATTATTGCTACTTGTGGAGATTTATCACTTGTCTACTTCTACTTGTTCTCTCTCATGAAGATTGCATTGGATGGTTAACTAGGGTGACTTTTTTTGGAGCTATGTTTGTGGATCTACTACTACTACTTGGATGACATGAAAATTCGGGTTTTGATGGACGAAAGATGTTTTGAGTAAGTGTTTTATTTTCATCTTATATTTATGTTTATGGATTCATTTTTATATTGATGTTTTTCTAGTGGTGGTTCTTCATTCTCTAGGATCATTCTTGAACAAATAGTACTTCTTCTCAAAATTCTTGAAAGGTTATCTAGTGGAGACATCTTCCCTTGAATCATCCCTTAATATTTTAGGAGGATTGACCAGGGTTAGTAGTGGACAACATTTATGACTCACCCTAAAATAATCCACTTCATTCTCCTCAAGAAGAATCTCCATTTGAGTCCATATGCCAAAAATAGTAGGCACTAGTCTTATTTTCAGAAAATAATCAATCATTACAACATGATTTTATTATTTTAGGGTTAAGTTTAGGGTTTATGTTTTGAAAATTTCATTTCCATCCATAAAAAACAAGATGTCTATGGTGTTTAGGTATAATATTGACCTAAACTACACTTCTGAAACCATAATTTAATTTGTTTAAGTGTTATGACAACCATTTAAGTCAAAATGTCTAGGGTTTAACGGATAATTTCTATTGTTTAATTTTCTGTATTTTGTTGGCAATTAAAGCCCTAATTTAACCTTCTTATTTAATATATCATTTCATGATCAAAGGGATATTATTTATACCGCTGCAATAACTTATTTTACCAACTAAAAATCATCAATTTTACTACTACTGAAAATCACTTATTTTACTGCTGAAATATTCTTTATACTATTGGAAGCCATTCTTTCATTGCTGTAATAATTTCTTTGTTGATGTAGACATTTACTTTATTGTTGTAATTTTTACTACATCATTAGAATTTTTCTTTATTTCTAGTGTTTGGGGACCCTCTTGAACCTATACTTGACTAAGAGAGCCTCTCCATTGGCTTGAATCCTCAAAAATTTAAATCTGGAAATTGTCTTATGCCACCACCTCCCTATCACTTTGCCTATCCTTATATTTTTGGTAATGCGAGTAGTCACCCTAGGGGGGCCCTAGACTTGATTCTAGCTTAGATATTCTTGGAGGCTATTGGGGAAGCCTCCCTTTTTTTGGATACTATTCCTTCATTAACAAGATGAAAGTTGTTGCTTAGATGACAATGGTGAAATATTCCATGTTTCAATATTATTAGTGCCTTGTGAAGGCTTTGCACTTGCTGCTAGATCCCGTGGTAACATTTTGGTGTTGTTACCTGGGAGAATTGAGTCATTCTTCTTGAAAAATATGAAGTCGATACTTCAACATAATTTTGATCAGTATACATCAAAGCCTAACCTAGTGTGTTCATATGGCATCTCCATTGAGAGAAGAAGCATTTTTTCCTATGAAAATGTGAAGATTTGATGTTTTTAAGGTGAAGCAAGCATAATTACAAAGGCATTTGAGATTCACCTTGGCGAATCCACACACATATGTTTGGCATGAGGTATTATTTCTTATTTTAAAATTTCATATCGAGTTGTATAATAAGTAATGGAATATGGAACCATGGGAAGTTCATGAAATGTATCCTCCCCATGATACTAAGGATATGCTAGGATACCCAAACAAGTTCCCTCTCAAATGTGAAAAAAATATTCCAAAGTTTGATGGTGATGCTCTTTCTTCTATTACACATCTTTGATCATTTGTGAAGTATGTTTCAATGCTCAATGAAAGCCATGAGGATGTATTAATAAAAATATTTCTACTTCTTTAGAAGAAAAACAAAATAATTGGGTCAAACATTCTTGCAGTCTAAAGAGCATATCTTCTATTGAAAATTTAATTGAAAAAATCCTCAAACATTGGGGCCCTATATTTCAGAAGTATGAAGACACTCTTCAGGATCTTGTGAAAACCATACAAGAAGAAGAAGATCTTCTAAACCCTATTGAAGATGATGATTACTTTTTTGAAGAACAAGAGCATGAAGAAGAGATTCATGAGGAAATTCATCAAGTAAATGAAGAAGAAGACTTGAATGAATCACATCATGTTGAGGATCAAGTTCATGAAGAAGATCATATTGAAAATGACACTCCTCTTCATGAAGATGAAGACTTGGTAAGATCTATATCTTCTCAAAATTATGAATTTAGTGATCTTTATTGTTATGATTTTGAGAAGAGTGATTTTGAAGAAAAAATTTCAAGTAACGATCAATTTAAGAATGTATTTACTTTTCAATTTAATAAATGTGAGGGCATCCAAGTTTCCATTATTCCTCTGCATGATGACAATGTTTTATTAGTTGCAATCCTTTTAAAGTTCTTGAATTTTGTGATGCATCTTTCAATAATTTGAAAAATAAATAGTTTTCCAAGGAACCCTCAGATTTGGTAATTTTTTCATTGATGAAGAACATGCTGACCATGAGATTGAAAATATTGATGATTTTATATGTATTGGAAGATGTAGATTTGATATAAGTTTCTTTCATTTTGATGGGGATCCCATTTATGATATTAATGATAACCTTAGAGTCAAGAATGCATAATTGTTTCCTTTAAAACAACCATATATGTATGCAAATGGTGCATATGTTTGGCAACATGAAGAGGACATGTTCACATATTTGTTTCAACCACCTAGGGATGATTTATTACAACCTTATCATGGAAAATTACAACCATTTTCTATGGGGTATGATACATATTATCATAAGCACTTGGAGTTGTGTTATGAAGATAAGGATGAATACAATTTTCAGCCACCCCTATTGTAACATACCCACAACGGGGCATAAAATGTTTTTCACTTTTCTTAAAGGATAGATTCTCCATCCATGGTTTATAATTTGGAAAGTCGGGGAACCAGCCCGAACTCCGGGTCAAGGATCTTTGATTCTGGACCCAAATGACTCTTTGATACCTTGATGGTCTCGTTCTGTAATAAAACACAGACCCTTTTGACTTCCTGGTGTAGGTCTAATGGTACCCACGAACTTCCCTTCGTGCTTGTGGAATTTCTGAGTTTGGGCGCTAGCCCATTTTTTGATAAGCCCCTCCTTGAGGTGACCTTGGGCGATAACCTCACATAACCATGTGATTGCAGGTGCGATCAAGGGTGGTTTGAAGCCAAACTACCTTTCACCCCATAGTTCACCCTGAGCCTCCACGTGTCCTTTCTTCAAAACCGTGGTTTGGATTTCGGCCTGCCCTCAACTTTTTAAAGTTTGCACATCTCTGATCCCCGCAATGCTATGGGACCATTGATATCACGATATTGACGGTGCCTCTGAAATGACGACTCAGATCTATCCCTTTCAAAGATGCAGATCAGATCTGATCTCTTGCAAATCAACGACTGTGATTTGTTTCATAATTTCAGACTTTAGAATTCTCAAGTCTCAAACTTTCCTTTCTTCCGTACACCAATCTTCTGGATTTTATGATTTGTGGACACCTGTCCTTCTCAATTAGCGGCTCTCCTCTGCTTCGAGGGTTTGACCTTTCAACTAGATCAACGGTCTTGTGCCCCCTTTGCTCGATCAACGATCGAGATTTCCTTCGGGTCTCCAGACTTCTGAGATATCAAATCACAAACTTCACTTCCCCTCGAAGTAAGTGGATTCCTGCCGCGTGTCCACTTGAATCAGACGGTTGAGGCTTGCTTCGGGTCTTTACCCAAAATATATATATTTATGCCACCTTTCCTCTTGATTTGATGGCTATGAACTACTTCGAGACTTTACCCAAAATCCACTGATCTATGCCACGTCTCTTCTGGATCAGATGGCCCAGATTCACCTCGGACGATTTGACACTTGAGATTTACTTTGGATGATCTGACGACTGATATCTACTTTGGATGATCAAACGGTTGAGATTTACTTTGGCTCTCCGGCTCTCCGGATTTTGGGAGTCTCAAATATCGACCCAAAACTCTCGAATATATTTATCCAGAGTCCACGATCCGTCGCCACGCGTCCCTCTGGATCTGGCAGTCCATATTCACTTCGGATCTTCAGTGTTCAGGAATCTCAATTCTCAATTGAAACTCCAATGCAATTTACCCGAAGCTTTCGATCTATCACCACATGTCTCTCTAGATCTAATGGTTCAGAGACCTTCGGCTCTTCGACTCTTAGGCCCTTCGATGCTTTGGTACTTCGGCGCTCTGGCCCTTCGTCACTTCAGCTCTTCGACACTTCGACGCTTCAATTCTTCATCTCTCT
>SNQJ01S0022200.1:67448-100663 GCA_010110895.2 Picea sitchensis | reverse complement strand
ATATGTTTTACTCTGAGTTAAATGTGTTTACTTGTTTAAATGCATGTGGAGTATATATTGAACTGTATGTGTTATGTAAGAAGTGTGTACAGATTGTTACACAGTGCATTAAAAGCCTCGGTAGTGAAATAGGTACACTACAACTGGTACCTTCCAACCAAATTTAGGGGTACTCTTCTTCCCCCTTATCCCCCCGATCTGCAAAGGGGCCACACACAAGAAACCAGAAAACAATAACACCAAACTTGCCTCTCAAGGAAGAGCTTCCACTCTTTTCCAAGTTTGGAACCCAACTCTCAACAAGTAAAATAGTTCATAAAATTTTTGACAGCATAACAATACTTTCAAAAAGTGAGCTCCCTCTCCTTTCCTCTCCATTTATTTTATAGAAAAATTCCCAATGACACATTTCCGCATGCACAAATAATTAATTTTTAATAATTTAATTAAAATATTATTCACCCACTACATGTGTCACACTCTCCCCAAGTTGCACATGTTAATTCCCTTTTTATTTTATTTATTTATGCATTTTCCCCCACATTTCCCAATTTTTTCCTATTTTTCCTCTTAGTTGTCCCTTAGTTCCACGGTTCTTCATTTATTTTGTGTCCCCTAATTTAGTTTGAGTTGGATTAAGAGTCTTCTTTTAGTTATGATTAATGGTAGATTGACTCAAGATGCTATTCTATGTGGACCACCTATTCTCTCATGTTTTAATCTCTTTTTATTTTAAAAATCTCTTTTATTATTTTCATGCACACATGTGCACCTACCCACTTTATTCTTATTTGTTTATTTACTTAACTCACTAATATAATATCTTTATTCTTTTTTTTATGTTTTAATTTAGCCAAACATATTAGACTCAGACTCTTATAAATTTCTTAGTTATAAATTAATAATTAATTAAATACTTTGTTCTAACAATTTTTTTTTATTATATTTTCTAGGCCATTGAGATTTTTGTTGATTCACAATTTGTTTATGTGATGTTCCCTTCAAGATGCACCTCTTTTCTCCAAGGGTGCCACTCGCGTTTGACTAGTTTGGAAGTTTTTCCGACACTTGGAGTCAACACTCCACTTGGTCGACCTCGTGAAAGACTGAGGGTTGTCTAAGAAATAAGGATTTCTCCTTATTTCACACCCTTTAGAATTATTGAGTGATTGTCTCAGTATACCCTCATGACATCATGGACCTCTCACAACGAGGTAATTTTTAACCATGCATTTAGGTCACGCCGTGAGTACTAGTAGGATGTGGCAGGGATGCTGCCACACATCTCCCTCATCTTTCTGGTTTTTGTGTATGGCCCCTTTACTCCTTATGTGATTTGGATTAAAAAGCATCACCAAGCCTACATTCACTGACAAAAACAATATCAATATCCATATACATAGCATCCATACTGAAATCTTCATATAATCTCATGTGTATAAATCAATACTAAAAAAAAAATACAGATCCACTCCCTGACTCAATCTGGAGTTCAAGGAATTCTGTTGATGCCATCGACATCCTCAACCTATCATGTATCTTGCACACTTAAGAGAACTCATGAATAACTCCTGTTAATAAATGTACATCTAGAAATTAACATATAAATCATAATGACATCACAATATAACTCATAATCAAAGCATAATCATAATGTATCATAACCGGATCACTTGCTCGCAAGTGTCCTCAAATAATATGTCAGTATGCAATGTGCTTAGTGGAACTGGATGTTACATACACCCCCTCTTGTTTTAAACTTTGTCCCAAAGTTTGTATAGTCTAACTAGAAGAAATAAATGTATCTGAAACAAATCTAAATATCCAATCTATCAAACAAATTTGGAAATTGTTGGCGCATCTCATATGCGTCCTCCCATGTAGCCGAGTGTAGGTTATAATTGCCCCATTAGACCTTGACATGATCGACTATTCGACGTCGTAGCTTCTGAGTGTGATGTTCCATTATGTGGATTGGCTCCGCCATGATAGTAATCTCGTCCAACACCTACACAGAACTCAAGTCAATAACATGTGATGGATCGAATATATAATGTCGCAAAACAGATACATGAAATACATCATGCATATGCCTCAAATAATCAAGCAAGTATAGTCGGTAATCCGTGAGTCCTTTCCTTTCTACAACTTTAAAAGGTCCAACTTGATTGAACTCTTATGCAATTTCATCCTCAAGAAAACTTTGTCGTCAACTTCATAATTGCGGTCAATGCAATGCGCATTAGCATAACTCTTTTGTCGATATTGTGTTTCTTTATTCCTCTATCTTATAGTTTGCATCTACTCTTCCATTTCTTGGATTTGTGAGACATTTGGTTTAGTTTGATGGACATTTGGTTTGGATTGTTGGTTTTCATTGATGGAAACCATTGAAGAAAGTCTGGTAGAAACTTACGATAGCCCCAACAGTATGATTAAGGGACTTCAATTTTGTTGATTTATAATGGTATTAAGTTTAATCTATTTGTAGGTAATACTATTCTATATGGATAGTACATGTCATACCATTTCTGGTGATATGTGGAACGTCACATAACTCCTAACGGTTAGAGAGTTATGGCCATATGAAGTTGGAGAACCCTCATGAGTTATCTAGAAGCCCCTAGAAGGTCAAAGAAGTCAATTATTCTAGAATCTCCTAGAAGAAGTGTACTAGTCAAATTGACGGTAACTAGGAGTTAATCATGGGTATACTTGTTTCATTAAAAAATAAATTAAATAATAAACTGGTTGCAACAAGAAGTTAGTTAAGGGAAAAGAAGTTATGAATTGACTAATTATAGAAAAGTTAGTTGCAACGAGAAGTTGTGACTAAAGATAAATTATTTAAATAAGAAATTAGTCAAAGTGGTTTCAAATAAAAATTATTTAAATAATAAAGTGGTTGCAACAAGAAGTGGTGAGTTTACTATTTATGGATAATTCAAAGTGGTTGCAAAAGAAATTAATTAAATAATAATTTAGTTGCAACCAGAAGTGGAGAATTTACTATTTGTAGCAAAGTGAGTTAGAAGTGGACAAGTGGTTAGAAGTGGGTTATCCCTAAAATAAAGAAAGTGGGTTAAGTTGGTTAGAAGGTAACCCCTTGAGTAAGCTACATGGAAGTATAAATAAGAGAGAAAGGCTACTCTCCCATTAGTTCCTATTGAATATCATTGAATATCTATTGTGTGAAAGGTTATTTGGGCAGGTATTATTGATAGAGAAAAGTGAGGCAAGAAAAGTGCAATAGGAAAACTGCGGAAGAAAATGTGTGGAAGCAAAAAGTGCAGCAATAAAAGTGTGGCAGAAAAATCACAGCAGGAAAAGTGCAGCAGAAAAATCATGGCAGGAAAACCGAGGCAGAAAAATCGCGGCTGAAAAAATGCGACAGAAAAGTGCAGCAGAAAAATCACGGTAGCAGATTCGCGGCAGCAGTACGCTACAAGAAGAAAAAATGTATGGTTTTCATATGTGTAGTGTTGAACTTATGAATATGGTTGAGGGTTTTCCTTATAAATATGTTGGATTCCCTCTTGGAAGTTTAGGACTTGTTGTAGAATGGTTTTGAGGTAGATCTATTGAAGTATATTGTTAGTGCACTTAGTTTGATTTATTGGCATATCTTGTGGTGCATTGTGAGAGACACTTGTTAGTGTTATTGGTATATGATTGGCTTATGAATGATACATCCCTGAGGATACATAAAAGTGAGGTTATGACACATGGTTTGATGTAAGGGTTTATGGTATTTGGTTATGGATAGTGTGATGTATTGCTAGAGAAATTTTGATGGTTATATTGGTATATGGTTGAGGTACATGTTGGATACACGGTTGATACAAGTAGTTGATGAGTTGGCACATACATGAGGTGTATAGTTCATGATGTTGGTACATCTTGATGAGTCATAATTGATGTGTATTTGATGCATGATTGGTACATACTTGGTACATGGTTGGAGGCACTTGTTAGTAGTATTGTTGACACATGGTTTATGGATGATGTAGCATACTTGTCTTGGTATATTATTAGAAGCACATATCGATCTTGGTGATGATTATGAGTTATTGTGATATGCTTGGTTGATGCACATCTTGGTAATAGTGTGCATATGGTTGAGATTTTTCTTGGTGATTGATATTAGTGAGTAGATCTGATTTGGTAGATAAGATTGATGAGACAGGTTGTTGTGATAGGTTGTTTGGATAGGTTGTTGTGATAGGTTATTTGTATAGGTTTGGTGAATGTTTGATGCACTTTTTTTTGGTACATGTGGAGGTACAGGCTGAAACATGGTACATGTTGGCACATGTTATTGGTACAAGTTGTTTACAGGTTATTGGTACAGTTTGATTATAGGTTGTTTGGTGCAAGTTGATTGGTACAGGTTTAGAACAGTATATCTCACAGTGATAGAGTGACAGTGGTTCCATCATTCTACTTATATTTCAGGGCAGCTGGATGGGGCAAGGATAGGTGGTTGTAGCCACCTTCTAGTTGTAGCTAGAGAATAAAGGGGGTTGTAGCCTCCTTCTGGTTATAGCGAGAGAATTGGGGAGTTGGATATTCCCTCAGGTTGTAGCATGGGAAACTAGGGGGTCAGAGCCTCCTTCCAGTTGTAGCTAGAGAACTGGAAGTTGATCGAATATATATGCTCTCGACCCCACGAAAAATCTTGGAAGGGAGTTGAAGAACTGCCAACCCCGATACTAGAAACTTGGGGAGTTGGTTGTGATACTGTCGACACGTTCTGGATGCCAAACGATGACATTATGAACGTAAAATCATGATATCTTAAAGGTAGCGATGAAGAGGCCACACTCAAAGGTTTAGTGGACCTGAAAATCAACAACGTAGAGCTACTGAGAGACACAACTATTGTGGAATGAACCACATTAGTTTTTTGGTTAGAGATATTAGGAGGAAGGATTCCTCTGGATACGATTGTTGATGTGGGGGTTTCAGGGACCCCCGACCTAGACACTTCCGCAGTGACTTCCATTACAGCCCACCGAAGAGGGAAAATATTAGCGTAGTCCGACCTGGGAGCCAAAATTCACAAAATAAATAGACTGTCAGGTCTAGTTAATGGAGAATTAAACAGATAAACAAAATTTTCAGCTTCGAGGTCTGATATACGAGTAACCTCCATTGCAAAAGAGTTTTTCTCTGAGTCCTCAATTTATACAAAGTCAACTAGACTAACTGGTACAAAATTATTTTTTAGATCGAGTCGAGGCCTCTGAGGAGAAAGTGGATAATTTATAGGAACTTCTTCAGGAGGAATACCTTGAACTCTCCTCGATCAACACAACGGTTGATCAATCAATTTAAATAGAATATTCAAGGTGATATCCAACACACCTACCTAAGTCCTCTATGCATATAGATAAAACCACTAAAACAATAAAAATCCCTAAAATATACAAGCCGAGCAAACAACTTTTCCAATATCCCGAATCAAGTGGATTAGGTCCTGAGATCATAATATAAACAAAGTCAGGTAAGGATGTTTTGGATGAAGGAACATGTTGATTAATTCCCATGAATTGATGAACGAAGGAATGAGAAACAATTACCCTGACCTCCACTAACCAACCTTATCTGGTGCAAGTACCCATGCTTCTCGGGGCACCCTCCAAAAATACTAAAAGGTGTGATACGAAGTTTGTATCAAGTACCATAGGAAACCCCCCACAGTCACCTTTGTGATACCTAGGAAAATAAACTAGGGATACCAACTCATAGTCAACACCTGGGGGTATAGTTGATAGTCAGGATCGAATGTATGGGTAGGGTAACAAAGCCAGAAGATTCAAAAGAATTGCCTCTCACGGAGGTAAGGGCACTAGAAAAACCCCCAAATATGATATCTGCACTATGCTTAGTTACTCTTTGAAGGGGTTATCTCCGTGACTCTCCTTCACATTACCTCATGTTTAACTATTGAGTTAGAGGAGCTTCCCGGCTATACTTATATGAAAATTGGATTTGACTCTCCCTATCACAGACTCCTGTGTTTTCTTTGGGTTGACCTTAGAGAATTTACTCCCCACCCTAATCTAAAGCCCTATCCTAAGCTATTGGTGAACCCTATAAAAAGGTTACTAATTTATTTTAGTTATTTTCTTTCAATTTAATGGTTGTTTCTTAAGTAAAAAAGGAATGGACGTGAAACTAGGTGATGTGTATTGATGCTTGCAAAAACAATAATAATTACACTTTAAGAATATTGTTGATATGAAACAGGCTAAATTATTCAAAATAAAGAGGTGTAATATATGTATATGAATGCACTTCTCTTCAAAGAGACATTTCCTTTTCAATGCAATGGAAATGAAAATCTTTCACTTTCAATTTAATGCACAATTTGATTGAAATCTACAAAATCTTATGAAATGCACTAAGTTAAATGAAAAATGTGACTTTTTCGCTTTTTACTTTATATGATAAAGATGCACCCTAGAAACTAACTCTAAATGAAAAATGAAATATTTTTGTTTTTTCTGAAAAGTACAAGAGAGAATTCCAAAATAAAACATGCATACATTGAACTTTTCTTTTTAAATGCAAATTCATAGGGTAAGGAAGAAAGTTCACAAGCACACACTCTTCCACTTTTGTTCATATAAGTAAATCAAGAAAACAATAAGGTATAAGGAAAGAAATATTGCAAATAGATGACCAAACACCCTATAAAGAACTATAAGAACATATTAGAGTGTAGTATACACCTGGTGAATTTTTCTCAAGACCTAAAACCATCAAAATCCAAAAGAAACCTTGACAAAACAAGAAACTTGAGAAAATATTTTTGGACCTTTCTTATAATATTCAAACAAAAGAAACATTTTCTGAAACCAAAATGAAAGCTCTAAAGACTCATAGGATCTAGGAAGACCCTACAGTACCACAACCCAACTTCTAGTGATATGAAAGAGAAGAAAACTCAAACCCAAAACATATACGCGACCGTCACACAAACAAATAGTGTATGTATACGACTACTTTCCAGAAAAGTCATGTATGTACTCAAATAAAAGCACATACACATAGTAAAAATCCCCTCAAATATAAGAGAAAAGGGTCTAGAATACTCGAGAAGGATTGAAAAAATCAAGAGAATTCTAGATAATGATAAAAAACAGAGAAAAAACATTAAAATAAATACAAACCACAAGTACCCCTAACGACCCAAAAAGTGAGTATCTTCAGTGGAGTCATCAATTATATTATGGAAAACAATGTCCTTTGGCTATCGGTTAGGGCCATAATAGAACGATACCCTAAAGGACCACTCTCAGACTCGAATCAAGTATTCAATTAAAAATAGCTATTTTGCAATAACTAAATTTCAAGGGAGAGAGAAGAGAACAAAACTCCATTCCAACATTTGATGTCGAACCCGCATGGATATTTTCTCTCCAATGCTCTTCCACAATGATCCTTTGAAATCTCCTGCACATGAAGAGACGAGCAACTAAAAATAGGTAGTTATCTGATAACTAACTAAAACATGATCATTACAACTTTCATAATAGATTAAAATTATAAGATGTAAAACACATTAGAAATATGAATCAACATATGAAATTGGACGAAAACAAGAGATCTTTTATTATGAACAACATAACAGTTGTTTACAACCTATAAATTATGTGACACGATCCTGAAATTGGGCTCTAAGTTCCTCCACCCAAAGCCAAAGATGATAAACAATATCTCCAATATTTTGTGCTCAAACGTGTCCAAGGAAGGAAAAGGATTTATTCCTGACAAGATAGGGAGAGAACAACTTCTGAAAACAAGGATTTCCAGATGGGAAGGAAAATATCAGATGCAAGGGGAAAAGGGGACTTGTGGGACTATAATGAAAATGATAGCATAAGGATGCATTTATCTGTTCTCTTTTTCCTCTTCCCCAAGGCTCTAATTTATACTCATTTTTTATGGTTGGAGTAGTTATGGAAGGGATACAGGAGGTCATGAACCTGAGGAGCCCATCAACTCTGCTTGAGAAGTTAGGATTTATTATTTTTTTGAGCCAAATTAACATGCATGCAGGTTTATAACTAGTAGTCAACATATGTACGTGGGATGCTTTAAGGAAACTCATGTATATCAAGCAAGTGTTGGGACAAGGATTAAACATAGAGGACAAAAGATCTGAGACAACTGGTAGTGTCGAAAGACACAATAGCACTGAAGCACAAGTCACTCAAGGAGAGAGATAAAATCTCTAGAGATGATGTGAAAATTGATACGATCAATAATTGATGATAAACCAATCATAAAGATCATACATAAATATGTTTGGTCATGGAACAAACTCAACAAACTCGGGTGAGGGCAGTTGCTCCTGTCCATAAAACATGGATCGAGAATACATAAGTTGACATCGTCAACTGAGGTTTTATTCGATCGTCACCCCAAATAATTCATCAACTCAATCAATCCTACAAGGTGAGGTTACGAAGGAACCACTTCCAATACCCCCATGTAAAATCAACTTGGAGGAAAACAAATTCCATAGCATTCCCCCCTGAATTTTTCTTGGTTGCAAAAGATGATCACAAAATGGTACATCAACACTCTCGAGGAATTATAATCACCATCAACACGGATCAAGGAAAAAAGAGCAGTCATCCAGTGCAAACTGGTTGCAAAATCTGTTATCAAAACATAGTCTTAGTTGGCCAACCAACTAGACAACAAGACAACACTAGACATTTGATGAATCAACTAGACAAGAAAGCACCAATACAATCAGTCTCTATCAATTCAAGAAGTCTCTACATCAGGTACAAAAGAAGAAAATTCAAAGTACTCCCCCCCTTAAACACAACTGAGGGATCAAAGTATCAACAACAAATATTCATCGAAACACCAGTCGATGGACAATAGATAGTCGAAGCTCAATCAACAAATGCATAGTCGAAAGCACTTCCAATTGACTGCCAAGTTGGGTCGAATATCATTCGACCAATATCCCAGTCGAATTACAGTCGACTATCAAGTCGGGTCTAATCTCAGTCAACCAATATGAAAAACATCAGTAATGAAGAGTGGTGTGGTACATCCATACAACTAACGAAACACAATGGTAGGAACTCTTTAAACATCAGTTCCAATGTACCCATGGCCACTCATCAATCCAACCATAATCAATCTTGGTAGTTGGAAAAGGTCCACAGTTCTATATTTCACGTCTCTTTTGCAATGATCTGAAATCATAATTGTCATTCTTTCTATGGTGAGGATGATGATAAGGCACAAAAGGATGTGTTAGTCGATCAAGAGATATAGGCGCAGGGTTTGGTGTACCTAATATATCAACATCAATGCCATCATAAAGATTATTCTTAGAATCTAGTATGTCAGGAGAAACCATCTCAACAACAGGTTCAATAGATTGTTTTGCTAGCAAATCAGTCTAAACTCCACTTGTAACAAACAAAACTTCCCTATTTGCAGCAGGGGAAGGTGTAGGAAAGGAGGTAAAAATAACATCATATCCAAGAATTGTTCTTGGTGGAATCATCATAGGCACAATAGGAGCAACAATACCCTATCCATTCTTCCCATGTCCTCCTCTGATATATCCCATCTTGTCGAGTAGTTGGGATCTTATACCTATAGTGTGTTTTTCAAATCTAGGAGAAACAACACAGTTATCATCTTCAAAACATAAATTGAAAACATCTTTCTTAAAAACAAAAGTAGGGGGTGGAGAATAAATGGGTGAGCTTGGAAACTCAACAACATCAACAATATTGTCACAAACAACCAGACTATTAGCAATGGTGGAAGAAGAAAAAATATTAATCTTCTTCTCAATAGATGTCTCAACATTATGTTCAACAATTTGCAAGCTCTGAAGAGTCCCATTCTTCTTAGTCAGCTGCAACAATATGGCACTGTAATCTTTCTTCAATGTCTGATACTTGTCAAAAAATCAATTGTTATCTTCTTGGAGTGGAGGAACTTATTCAAGAAGATCATCAATGGAGGCCTACAAGTGGGAAACCTCTCAATTCAGTTGGGTATTTTCTTCCATCAGCTAGATGACATTTGTGCTCACTATTGTATGAGGAAGATATTTCACTTCTTCTTCCAATTATTCAAGAAGGTCAAAATTTTCTTCAAACTCATCTAGAAGAGTCTGGAAAAAGCTAGCAACAATGTTCCCCATGGAAGAAACCCTTCTGGAGTGCTCAATAACAGTAGTTTGGAACACGTATTTTGCATATTTCAACTGATTTTTCAGTCCAAAATTTTTTGTTTTCAAGGAATCATTTTCATGAGAGAGGAATTTCACCTCCTTCACAAGATCATCAACAAGATCCACCTTGTCTCCAAAATCATCCACTAGATGTTGGAAAATGGTATCCTTGCTCTGTTCTAGGTCAACAATCTTCCTAGAATTTTCATCAAATCATTGTAAAAAGATGGTTTGAAAGAGGGAAACTTCATCTTTTAGTTGAGTATGAGCTATCTTCAGTTCATTTTTCAATCGTTGATTTTCAGTCTGCAACTGTGCAATGACATTTTGCAAGGTGGTGACTTCTGCACGAAGTCTATTGTGAGATTCTTCCAAGGTAAGATCCTTCTTCTCATGAATCACCTACAATTTTTGAAGCATGAAAACTTCATATTTTTTCAACATGCGCATGTTGATAAGGAGCATAGAGAATGTTTTGATGGACAAACCACACAAAAATAAGGAAAAGGTCATCTAAATCACACCAATTCATTTCTATGCTTGGTCGTCTAGGAAATGTAGTCACCAATCGATAGCATGCATTCTAGTCCACAACAAAACAAGCATGCAAGAACCATGCAAAAAAGCACTTTTCAATCGCACAATTCCCACCACGCTTCGAGTCATCGAGAAATGAGGAGTGATGGGAAGCTAAGCAGTTGGTACGAGTCCCAGATCTAGTCATATATCCTTCAATCGATGAAGGATCGATCAAGTAAAATTATTTGGGCGTAGCTCTAGTCTAGGGAATCTACCCACTTTCCACAAATAATGAGTATTTGATCTTGTCAAAACTTCCGCTAGTCGAGGGTCTCAACAAAATCCAAGCTGGGTTCAATCCATCAATAGATTCATCCATCGATAATATCATTCGAGTTGGGTTTCTGAGCCCAATCAAGTCGATCCACCAGCCAAGTCGACTCCTTCGACAAAAAAAGTGACAGATCAGATCTAGTTTCTACTCCGACGAGAAAGCAAGAAATCAAGGGTTTCGACCATTGAGAAGCAAAGTTCGGGTGAACTCCAGTTCAACAATAAGTTGTATTTATGTGCGTCTATAGAAATGACTCATGAGAAAAAACCAAGTCGATGTGATATTCCATCGAGTAAACTCCCATCGATATCCATACAAATTGTAGTCGGGAAAGGTCGATGGCAAGAGCTTGTAACCACCAGGCAAAGAAACCACGGCCATCTTAAACAGATAAATCAAAATAGAACTCCATCAACATTTCTCTACAAATTATCGATAACCTACATCAAGCCATTAGCATTTTTTTACTTGAAAAGAACAAATTCATAAAATAGCTTCAACATTGTCTCATCTACATCTAAGTCTTTTTGCAATCAGAGATAAAAAAAAACCAACAAATCTGATACCACATGTTGGGACAGGTATTGAACGTAGAAGATAATGGATCCGAGAAAAGCAGTCGTATCAAAAGACACCGTAGCACTGAAGAACAAGTCACTCAAGGAAAGAGAGCAGATCTCCCAATATGATCTCCCAATTGAGAAGATCAATAATCAATGATAGACCAATCACAAGGACAGTCTATAAATAGGTTTGGTCATGGACCAAACTCAACAAACTCGGGTGAGGGTGGTTGCATCTGTCCATAAAATGTGGATAGAGAATCCATAAGTTGACATGGTTGACCCAATCAACCCAATAAGGTGAGGTTACAAAGGAACCACATGTTCCAACAACAAGATGGGGTTTTCTTAAGTTTTTTTGAGGAGAAAAGGGGGGAAAATTTTCTGCAAGAAAGGAAACAGATGTGACTAAGGCCAATGAGTCATCATAAACATATGTGGTGTCAAATGATGCTATAACAATTATACCTTTAGCATTTCATTTCAAGTTTTTCACACCACTCATGCACACAATGAAGGACCTAAATACTTTTTCTTGTGCTCATTAGTGATATTGGAAACTTAGAAATTATTTAAAGTTTGAATTACCTCCTTTCCCTCTCCCTAAAAGATATCAATCTTGGTTCATGCCGCCAAGCCAAGATTTTTAAAAACCAGAAAATAATCTTAATATAACCCGTTAAAATCCTCTCATCATAATCAAAATAATTTATAGTTTAGGTCAATATTATGGGTTTAGGAATCAAAACAACACCACATAGCTATTTCTCAATGAAACATAGTTGTTTTCCTAGGGTATCAAAATCCTTTCTAGTGGATGTGTTTTCTAGTAGAAGGGATGCGCTCTCATTTCAGTGTCAATACTTAGGTCAATACTAGTATTTTGATGGATCCACTCATATTTTTCAAGATATTTTGTCATCCCTTGGATGTTTAAATTTGATGACCCCTTGTCATATGAAGAGGTATCCTAGTTGTCAATATTAGGTTTATTGTTAAATGGATCTTGTGGGATTGCAAAAGTACTTGAGACAAACAATTATCCCCCCCTTAGAATTCACCCCCCTTGGAANATGTTTAAATTTGATGACCCCTTGTCATATGAAGAGGTATCCTAGTTGTCAATATTAGGTTTATTGTTAAATGGATCTTGTGGGATTGCAAAAGTACTTGAGACAAACAATTATCCCCCCCTTAGAATTCACCCCCCTTGGAATTTCACTATCATTATCTCTATCATACCTTCACTTGACTTGTTTAGTGGTTTTCATCCCCACAATTTTAGGGATTTGGAAGGCTCGATGATTAAAGGTGTGATTTTTCCTATTCCGCCATTATCAAAACGTGTCACCAAAACCAGATTTTTATTACCATTGAAAAACACACTTAAAAACTGCTTGTTCACTACCTAATTTATTTTTTCCTTTTGATACATGGCTTTGGAGCCCATAAAAATAACATAAATTTGATGGGGCATAGCCCCCAAATCCCCAACCTACGATAATTCTCATAGATGGTGATGGGGAACACATTCACCTTCACGCATGTTAAATTGGCCCTAGTGTATAATTTAAGGAATTGATTCCACATTTGGTGATATGATGTCTTTGGATAACAGTTAGAATAATACCAATAGTCATTAAGATGTGCCATTCACATGAATCTCATGCAAATATTTGTAATGATTACTCAATACCTATCATTGTTCAATCATTGTTCACATGATTGAACAATGGGTAAAATATAAATATTGATTCAATAAATATAACTTTCAACCTTTATGAATTATATCCATTGCACTATACTTTTAGTTACTAGCACATTTTTTTCTTAATCACAATAACATTTAACTTCTAACACCNCACATGATTGAACAATGGGTAAAATATAAATATTGATTCAATAAATATAACTTTCAACCTTTATGAATTATATCCATTGCACTATACTTTTAGTTACTAGCACATTTTTTTCTTAATCACAATAACATTTAACTTCTAACACCTCTAAGTGATTTAACACCTAACATCTATAGTCCCTAACTTAGAAACTCTCATCCTTATAACCCTAATACCTTGGTAACTTAGAAACTCTCATCCTTATAACCCTAATACCTTGGCATTGTAATCCCTCATACATATAATAACCCCATTTTATTATTTTAATTAATATGTTTTTAATGTTGTTTCCAGATTGTATAAACAATGGTGGGTTCTTTGAGTTCTTTGTATTTATCTAATTCATAGTCTTTCTTGGCATGTTCATATAGAAATAACACAAATTTTATAAAAGTCTTATTGCCAATATAAATTGCATTTTTTTTACTACCACTCATAGGTATTGTCTCTATATCCTTTCTTCTAGAAAGGAGATGTATGATTTCTACTTCAACACCAAGTAGTTTCTCATCTAGTACAATTTCNAATTTTATAAAAGTCTTATTGCCAATATAAATTGCATTTTTTTTACTACCACTCATAGGTATTGTCTCTATATCCTTTCTTCTAGAAAGGAGATGTATGATTTCTACTTCAACACCAAGTAGTTTCTCATCTAGTACAATTTCAAAGAAGTCTAATAGTTCATCCTCTACTCAAGATGTAAGTTCATAATTATATTATGTTATCATATATGGCTAAATATAACATATACCATTTAAATTATCATGTTTATTATATTTATATTCTAAATCTGACTCCAACTATCTCTCTTGGTACTTCAACACTATGTGTTAGAAGAAATGGATACAAATTAATAAATTAATGAATGTAAAATATTGTTTGTTGTAATACATGCTTCCAATGTGACATGCTAAAAAAAAATGATGGTGTGAAGTGGTGCACTGTATGTTGACATCTGAACCATAGGTTGGGGTGGTGCATGGAATAATCCTATTAAATGCACATTTTTAAGATGTTCAATTAGTACAAAATAATGAGGAAAAAAAATTAAGAATGGGAATTTCACATTTAACTAGAATTCACTTGAAACAATAATTGATTATGAAAAGAAACCACAAAAAAGTGCATTCATGGTCCTAGAGGAAACATAAGATCTCTCAACCCCTATAGGAGATGGAATTATAAATGTCTCTTATTGGTGGCTATAGAAACATGTGTGGAACTAATTAGATGAACATACAAAACAACGAAAAAGAAACATAACAAGCCTACAAAATTATAATTAAACAAAATTAGCTCTCCACAATCCATGCATGTCAAGTATTCCCATAGAAAAGTTCATTACAATTACAACATTAGTGATTCAAGATAATGAATCATAGAATTGTTGAAATATCCCCAAGGACGAGCCCTTGTTGTATTTATGAATTGTAAACATGTTTTGTAGGCTAGTGAGCCAAGTGTTGATAAGCTTGTGGCTTATGTGTTTATTTGGTCGGAGAGCCTAGGATGCTAAGGCCAGGAGCCTGTTTTGTATATGTAATTATGAAAAATCATTAATAAAATATAAACATTGTTGCGTGCAGACTGACCACGAAGAAAGAGTGATGGGGGACTAAGCTTCCACAAGGTGGGTAAGGGAAAGGGGGCAGAAAGGTTGGAAAGAGGGGCTAAGCTTAGGGGCTTATTTCCTTGAGAATAATAATTTATTATTATTCCAAAGCTATGTGAAAGACATGTTTTTATCCTAAGTCCTGGGAGAGGCAACACATGCAGCTCCAACATGTGCAAAAGGGAACGCATGCAGTTCCAGGAAGACAAGTGTCGACCTGGGCACATGCAGTTAAAGATGAAGAGTAAGCTCATGTTGGGGGTTCATCCTCCATTCTTCCATCCATTTTCTATCTTGTTTGGCATCTGTGTCTAATATCTTCATACCCTCACACAACTCTGAAACCAGAAAAGTGTGAGGCCAACCTGCGATGTTTTCCTGAGAAGTCGACGCTTCCTCCGTCTTAACCATTTGTGTCTGTGTTGGACCTTTACATAAACAAACACATCTGAGAAACCAGTCGGGAGGGAAAAGCCGACCTATGTGTCTTGTGAACCCAGGTTTATCCACACTACAAATCTGAGTTTGTGCCTTAACCATTTGGGCTATTGTCCTGTGTATTACCTGAGCCATGTGACATTATAATTGTGGGTTGTTGCGGCCACACAGTTCCTGGTATTAGTGTGGATTGATGTCGTTTTTGGATTTCCATACCCAAATTCATGTTGTTGCTATCACCCGTGAGTGAACCGAATTGATGATGTTGTTGTTGTTATCCTCACCTTGTGGGAATTGAGTTGAAACTGGTTGAATAAGCAAGTTGTTAGGCCCGTAGTTGAAGAGGAAGGTTGTCAGGCCTATGAGAAACTCTCTCCAGGTGAGAGAGTTTGTTGGGAAGTGGTTTTCTCCCAGAGAGAGTCCAACACCAACTACAGAGCTCTGACAGTTCCTGATCGGACCTATTCCCGAGACCCTAAGAGGGAGGTGAAGTAGCTGATGGAGTGTACGACAATGAAGGTGTATACTCTCGGGTGGAATAGGCATGTGGGGAATGAGAGTCTGTGAGTAGTGGGCGTAAGAAGGATCCTGGAGAGAATCCTTTCGGTTGCACTGTGTATTTTTCCTGTAACCTCATCTTAGTCTAGGATTCCTTTGCCCAGGGTGGAGCTTAGTCCCATCTCGGGGGTGACCCACTGCGAAGCGTGATGAGTAGTGTGGTATAAGGATGGGAGGTTCGTGGAAGGTTTGCACGTAGTTGGTGGATTTACTCTGGCTAAAAGATAAGTATCAATTGTGTGCTTAATTATGTATTTTATGCATGTTATGTGATTCTTAAATGTTATCATGTATTATGTTGCATGTGGATTTACTGTCTATTACATTTGAATCTGAATGGTAACAATAAACCATGTGTACAAAGATTGTCCCCACAAAAATGAAAAAGTGAGAGTTGTCCATAATGTTCAACAAGATGAAACAATGGAGGATATGGGCAGTATAATACCATGAATCTACGCAGCCCTGGACAACAAGCAAGCAGAATATCAATTGCACATGATTGAACTGGAAGGTATGATCAACAACCATGCCTTTACTATTTTAATTGATTCAGGGGCTAGCCATAGTTATATAGATCCTAGGGTGGTGGAAAGTTTGCAATTGACAAGAAGAAAGCATGATAAATCTTGATTGGTGCAGCTGGCTATAGGAGCCAAGAGGAAAGTTGTAGAGTCGGTTAAATCATGTCCATTGGACATGAATGGACTAAGTACTAAGGCATACATGAATATCTTGCCTTTAGGTTCTTATGATTGTCTAATTGGTATGGACTGGTTGGACCAACACCACACCATATTATATTTTCGTAACAAGGCATTCACTTTCCTGGATGAGGAAGGGAATCAGAGAACAATCCAAGGAATTCCCAAAGCTGTTGCTATCAGGGAAATATCAAGAATACATGTGAAGAAGTTCTATATGAAAGGTTGTCAATTTTTTATAGCCCACATGGAGGAATCACCTAAGGATAAAGTATCAAATATCGAAGATCATGTGGTACTAAAAGAGTTTGAATATGTATTCTAGGAGGTACCCAGATTACCCCCGAAGAGAGAATTGATTTTTCTGTAAAATTGATGCCTGGAGCAGCTCTAGTATCAAAAGATCCTTACAGAATCAATACACCAGAGCTGAAAGAACTGTAATTGCAGCTTGAAGAGATTTTGAAGAAGGGGTATATACGCCCAAGTGTGTCACCTTGGGGAGTCTCGGTCTTGTTCACAAAGAAGAAGGATGGGACACTAATATTGTGCATCGATTTCAGACAGTTGAACAAAGTGACCGTTAAGAACAAGTATCCTTTGCTGAGGATCGATGATCTCTTTGACCAATTGAAGGATGCTAAGATATTTTTGAAAACAGATCTTAGAGAAGGATATCACCATGTAAGAATAAAGGATGAAGACATCAGCAAGACCACCTTCAGAACAAGGTACAGTCATTATGAATTCACAGTGGTGCCTTTTGGGTTGTCGAATGCACCCGATGTTTTCATGTGATTAATGAATGGGGTATTCAGGGAATATCTAGACAAGTTTGTCATAGTCTTCTTAGATGAAATCCTAGTGTATTCCAAGTTGTAGGAAGAGCATGAACAACATTCAAGGATGGTGTTGCAGGTGCTAAGGGAGCACCAGTTATATGCCAAGTTGAGAAAATGCTTGTTTTGTCAAAAGAAGATCTATTACTTGGGGCATATCATTTCAAAGGATGGGATAGCCAAGGATCTTGAGAAGATTGAGGCTATTAGAGAATGGTTAGCACCGAAGAATGTAGCAGAAGTCAAATCCTTTATGGGTATAGTTGGTTATTATAGAAGGTTCATTACAGGTTTCTCAAGGATAACTTACCCTATCACTTCCTTGCAAAGATAAATTTCAATGGACAAAGGATTGTGAGAAAATATTCCAGCGATTGAAGCAGTGGTTAACCAGTGCTCCAATCTTGAGGATTGCAGATCCAAATGTGGATTTCATGGTTTGCATAGATGCATGCAAAGAAGGACTGGGAGGATTCCTCAGTCATAATGGGTTCATAATTTGTTATGAATCCATAAAGTTGAAAGAGCATGAAAGGAACTATGCAACTCATGATTTGGAGTTGGCGGCCACCGTTCACACTCTAAATAAATGGAGGCATTACCTTATGGGAAGAAGGTTCAAACTGAGGACAGACCATAACAATCTGAAGTATTTGTTTGATCATCCAACCTTGAATGTTAGGCAGAGTAGGTGGTTGGATTTTCTTTGTAAGTATGACTTTGATATCAAGCATATCAAAGGAAAATAGAACAAAGTGGCTGATGCACTCAACAGGAGAGAACATGAATTACACGCTACAACCATTAGCATGTACCAAACTAATATTAAAGGTAGAATTCCAGAGTCTGCAAATGCAGATTTGCAATACTTTGATTTGGTAGCAAAGCTACAGTAAGGTGAGATGCCATAGAAAGTGGAAAATTATAAATTGGAAGCCGATGGAACACTTCTGTACAAGAATGTAATTTATGTACCTAATGTCCAGTACTTGAAACTTATGATTTTGAATGAAATGCATAATGTGCCTTATGCAGGGCACCCTAGATATCATACAATTGCGGCAGCAGTCAAGAGCCATTACTTTTGGCCAAGTATGAGGAAAGAAATTGTAGAATACATCGCCAGATGTATGGAATGCCAGAAGGTTAAATATGAGCATAGGAACCCAACAGGGTTTCTACAACCTTTAACCATTCCTGAGTGGAAGTGGGAGGTAGTGACAATGGATTTCATCACAAGATTTCCCAGGACTGGCAGGCAGCATGATTCAATCATGGTGGTGGTGGACAAGATTACGAATTTTTCCCATTTTATTCCATTAAAGACTAATCGCTAGGCAACTAATGTTGCTGATATTTTTATGAGGGAAATAGAACGATTAAACAATATTCCCAAGACAATTTTGTTTGATAGGGACCCAAAATTTACCTCAAAATTCTGGAAAGGGTTATTCAAAGGGTTCAGAACGAATCTGAATTTTAGCACTGCTTATCATCCTGAATCTGATGGGCAGGAAAAGGAGGTGAATCAAGTGATAGAAGACATACTAAGGATGTATGTGATGGACAAACCATCTAAATGAGAATATTACCTACACTTGGTAGAAATTTACTACAACAATGGGTATCAAGCTATGTTGAAGATGAGCCCATTTGAAACACTTTATGGTAGAAAGTGAAATACTCCAATAAGTTGGGATAATCCAGATGATAGAGTAGTGGTTGGACCAGATTTGCTCAAGGAAATGGAAGAGAAAATGCTAAAAATTAAGAAGAATTTAAAGGCTTCCCAAGACAGGCAAAACATTTATGATGATAAAAATAGAACCCACAGAGAGTTTAAAGTGGGAGAGCATGTTTTTCTGAAAGTGAAAGCCAATAGAAGTTCCATGAGGATGGGAAACTGTTCGAAGTTGGCAGCCAGATTTTGTGGGCCATTTGAAATCCTAGAAAGGATTGGGCCAGTTGCATATATGCTTGCATTACCTGCATCCATGACTGTACATAATGTGTTGCATACATCATTTCTTAAGAAATATATACCTGATCCTAATCATGTGATTGATTGGAATGTGATTTAGGTGGAGCAAGAAGGCATCTTGCAGGTGCATCATGTACGCATATTGGACCGGAAGAGAAAAAAACTCTGGAATCAAGCCATAGGGCTTGTAAAGGTCCAGTGGACCTGGTACGTTCCTAAGGACCCGACATGGGAGCATGAGGATGCTATGCAGGATGAATACCCGCATCTTTTTGAAGATTTGAAAATCTTATTGATGTTGTGTAAATATTTGCACTGAGGATAGTGCAAAAATAATGGGAAGGAATTGTAATATCCCCAAGGATAAGCCCCTATTGTATTTATGAATTTTAAACATGTTTTGTAGGCTGGTGAGCTGAGTGTTGATAAGTTGGTGGGATTATGTGTTTATTTGGATGGAGAGCCTAGGATGCTAAGGCCAAGAGCCTGTTTTGTATATGTAATTATGAAAAATCATTAATAAAATATAAACATTGATGTTTGCAGACCGACCATGAAGAAAGAGTGATGGGGGAATAAGATTCCACAAGGTGGGTAAGGGAAAGGGGGCTGAACGGTTGGAAAGATAGGCTAATCTTAGGGGCTTAAGTCCTTGATAATAATAATTTATTATTATTCTAAAGCTGTGTGAAAGACATGTTTTAATCCTAAGTCCTGGGAGAGGCAACACATGCAGCTCCAACGTGTGCAAAAGGGAACACATGTAGGTCCAGGAAGACAAGTGGCGACCTGGGTGCATGCAATTAAAGCTAAAGAGTCAGCTCGTGTTGGGGGTTCTTCCTCCATTCTTCCATCCATTGTCTATCTTGTTTGGCATCTACGTCTGATCTCTGCATACCCTCACGCAACTCTGAAACCAAAAATCTATGAGACTGACCTGTGATGTTTTCATGAGAAGCCGATGCATCCTCCGTCTGAATCATTTGCATCTGCGTTGGACCTCTGCATAACCACCCACATCTAAGAAGCCAATCAGGAGGGAAAAGATGGCCTGTGTGTCCTGTGAACCCAGGTTTATCCACACTGTGAATCTGAGTCCATGCCTTAACCATTTGGGTTGTTGTTCTATGTATTACCTGAGTTGTGTGGAATTATAACTGTGGGCTATTATGGCCACACAATTCCTGGTCTTAGTGTGGACTGTTGCCATTTTTGGACCTCCATACCCAAATTCATGTTGTTGTTGTCACCCGTGAGTGAACCGAATTGCTATTGTTGTTGCAACTATCCTCACCTTGCGGGAATTGAGTTGAAACTGGTTGAAGAAGCGATTTGTCAGGCCCATCGTTGAAGAGGCAGGTTGTTAGTCCAGTGAGAAGCTCTCTCTAGAAGAGAGAGTTTGCTGGGAAGTGGTTTTCTCCTAGAGAGAGTCCATCACCATCTATGGAGCTCTGAGAATTTCTGATCTGACCTGTTGTCGAGACCCTGAGAGGGAGGTGAAGCAATTGATGGACTGTGTGATAGTGAAGGTGTATACTCCTGGGTGGAACATGCATGTGGGGAATGAGAGTCCGTGAGTAGTGGGCGCAAGAAGGCTCCTGGAGAGAATCCTTCTGGTTGCATTGTGTAGTTTTCATGTAACCTCATCTTAGTCTAGGATTCCCTTTCCCTGGGTGGAGCTTAGTCCCAGCTCAGGAGTGACCCACTACTGAGCGTGATGAGCACTGTGGTGTAAGGCTGGGAGGTTCGTGGAAGGTATGCACGTAGTTGGTGGATTTACTCCAGCTAAAAGATAATTATCAATTATGTGCTTAATTATTTATTTTATGCATGTTATGTGATGCTTGAATGTTATCATGTATTCCGTTGCATGTGGATTTACTGTCTATTACATTTGAAACTGAATGGTAACAGTAAACTCTGTGTTATGTGTTTTAAATTGATTAAAATGCCTTATATATATATGCACGTAGTAGCGTTGCCCGACCTGTTGGTGGTTGGGGACATTACAATAGTGATATAGGAGTATCATATTGTAGAAATTGAACATGCCAAATAATTATCTCATTACAAAAACATTGCAATTAACTTTATATAACACTTGCCATTTCTAATNTAAAAATGATTTCATACTACCCTCATCCTTGAAATTATCATGAAAGGAACCTCCATTGTCCCACAACAAGCTCACCCACAACTCGAGCATGATGAGGATCAACATAAACTCAAACCAGCATTCCCAATCTGACCAAATGTCATTTCCTTACAAGAATTAGGTACATATCCTAAATTCCTAACCCCTAACCTTCCATATTGAGGTTGCACATTGTATGAATATCCTTCCTAGTCGGATCCAACAACAAATGTGCTATGTTGAAGTAAACTATAGGTCATGGTGGAAATCAAATTTTGGGTTTCACGAATCTAATATCCAATATCATGATATTGGGGCAGATGGTTTATGAATCTACCTAGGAGGGAATACCCCTCTCCATGGGTTAGAGATGAGATTTTTTCAATATTTTCTATACCCATGACCAACCCCTTAGAATTTTCCAATTTTAAAATAGTTTACATGGAGACCTAAAATGATCTCTACCTATATTTTTTTGTAAAAAAATATACTAGCACCTCCCTATTATTGTATGAAGGTTTGTTAAAAAATGTAAACCATACATCCATCTAGTTGTTTTTAAATGTCAAATATGTGCACTAATCCATGAAAATACACCTCTTTCTATCAAGAGGGTGTTGGGTAAGTCAATAAACATGGCCATGAGATCACATTTTGGAATTTTTTAATATTTCATGTCATTCTTATCTAAACATGTCTTAAAATATTCCTACTTCTTGATCATGTATTTGAAAATATGCAATTAATTTTCTTTGGGAATGGGAAATAGAAGAAAAAATTGTCTCAAGGGATGTAGAGGTAAAATCATTTTAGATATACAGTACTCTTAAAATATCCAATTAGGTTTTTAAGTGTTTTTATTCCATTGTCAATGCCCATTTTTGCATCTCCATTTAGTGATTAAGGATTAGGGTTTGTAATTTCTACATTTAATGGTTGGGGTTAGGGATTGAAATTTTTGCATTTAATGACAATAGGTTTGGATTCTAATTTTGGACATGCTCCATGTCAACAAAATTTAAAAGATACATTTGAACAATTATTAAAAAAATAAAAAAATTCTTTTTAAATTCATAGAATTTAATAAATATAAACATCTTAGCTAGCATAGAAACCTAATTTCTAGGTAAAGCAATGACAAAGAAAATGTCATTAAAACTATTGGGAAAATTGAATTGTAGTAATTCCATCCTCCATTGTCCTTCTCTACTCATAAATGTGGCTTTCTATACTATAAAATGCACCTCATGGTATTGAAGAAAATAGGATGGAAAACTAGGAACTCACCTCTGAATATGTATGTTCCTAAGAACATGCACACATTCCTTTTATTTCTTAGTTGGTACATGACATGACTACATGGAAGTTCAAAAAATATCTAAACTAGTTTAAAAGAAATACTCACCTCTTCTTTTATTTATACAAAGAGAAATATGTATGTTCTTAAGAACATGCACATATTCCTTTTATTTCTTAGTTGGTGCATGACACGACTACATGGAAGTTCAAAAAATATCTAAACTAATTTAAAAAAAATATATGTTTCTCAAAATCCATGTGAATTAAAAAAAAATAAAAAAAACTTCTATTCTCCATTACCACTTTTTTAATCATCAACTACAGGTAAAGGGGCCCATAATTATGACACACCTAAACTATGAACAAACATCCCCTTATCATTTCCCATGTCCTTTCAACGTATTCTCATTAATTTGAAGGATGATTTCATCATCCTCTGCTTTTTTTTAATCACCAACTACATGTAAAAGCCCATAGTTATGACACACCTAAACTATGAACAAGCATCACCTTTCCATTTCCCATGTCCTTTCAACTTATTCTCATTAGTTTCAAGGATTATCTCATCAACATGATGGCTCTTTTGTTAAGAGCCATCATGAGAGATTATATAATGGGCTTTCCTACCTTTCTCCTAGAATGAAAAGTTCACAAAACTTTGGTAACTTGGTCATCTCTAATACTAAAAGGTCTCTCGGCTTCCCTACCTTTCCCCTAGAATGAAAGGTCATATCTAAGACTAAAAGGTCTATCGGCTTCCCTACCTTTCCCCTAGAATGAAAAGTTCACAAAACTTGGGTAACTTAGTCATCTCTAAGACTAAAATGTCTCTGGTCTCTTGCCCATGAGTGGTGAAAACCCATCATCAATATTGACGAATGGTGGATGACCCCTAAAGACAATGATGAATCGCTACCTAAGGGAATGATTCATTTTATTGCATAATGTTTAAAATGGAATAAGGGAATGATTCATTTTATTGCATAATGTTTAAAATGGAACGTGTAAGGTGACTAGGTTCAAGATGGAATGTTGACATACTTATGCTTGAAATTTAAGGACTTTTTGTATGTTATTAAAAGATTACACGTTGGCTAGGTTTCTATATGACATCTCTCAAGGATGGACAATCTTTATGTATGCACATATTTATATAGATTACAACAAATATATACATGCATATTTCACAGTTGGCTAGGCTCTTATATAATATCTCTCATGATTACAATTCATGTTTTTTATTTTATTTGCATTAATTTTTATATATATATATATATATATATATATATATATATATATATATATATATATATATACATAAGCCCTGCTTTTAATACTGTAAATTACATTAATATATAATGATGTCAAAGAAATATTGACATTTCAGAAATTTAGATTTTTATTGAAAATTCAGATATTTTATCTCAAATTTGATGTTTTTTTAATTTATTTCTTGGAAATAAATCCAAAATATGAATTATATCAATATATATTCTTCTTTATCCAGCTCAATTCATTAGATATTCCAACAAATAAATATCAAACAAGTGTACTTCAATGTAATAAAGTTTCAATTCTTAGACTCACATTTCAAAAGCATATAATAGATCTGAAAATACTTTATTATAGTGGATTATTACAATAGTATATATGTCTCTTTAGCTTCTATATACTCGTTAAATCATTGAACAAAATTAGTTGAATGTTCATGATAAATATACATACCAAACAACCATAGAAACTACTCAGTGACTGTGAAAATATAAGATACAAATTAGAATTGCAAGTACACAAATTTTGTATAGAAAAGTATAGTTCATATATATAAGAATAAAATTACAAGTACATACCAACAACTTATCACAAGATGGTAAATGACAATCCTTCAAGATTATCACAAGCTAGGACTCTCCAATGCCTCCAAACCCTTGGTAGGGAATCCACCATCAACATAAAACCCTAAATAGCAAGGCCTAGAAAGGCCTCCCACCAAGATATGTATCCAATCAAAGGATCCAAAAAAAGCTAGCATCAACAACAACAAATCCACCCTCGATTCTTCACCAAGATCATCTCACACGAACTCTCTTCCACACTAATTCTCTTGTCTTCCTTAAGGTTTACAAACCATAGCCAACTTGAATCACACAAGTATATGGCTTACAAGACAAATATAAAGATAGCCTTCAAGCCTACATGTCTAGCTTAGGGTTTGAGTCATCAAATGCTAGGTATTCAAATATTACATCAATAGAAGAACCAAAACACCATGGGAGANCAACTTGAATCACACAAGTATATGGCTTACAAGACAAATATAAAGATAGCCTTCAAGCCTACATGTCTAGCTTAGGGTTTGAGTCATCAAATGCTAGGTATTCAAATATTACATCAATAGAAGAACCAAAACACCATGGGAGATCAATAATACAATAAACAAGTCTTCTTCGAAGCAATATATCCCACCAAGCTCAAGACTCATCAAGATAGGATCTCCATGATGTTGTCCTAGCCTCCATGCATCACACAAGAACAAAGTTTCAAAATCATTTAAGGTGTTATCTCTTTTCTACATGTCTCCTTTACAGTTGGAACCCTACTGCTACCGCCCCTTCCTTCACAACAAGAGCCACAAATTATACAAGACAAACCATAAAATACTCATATTGTATGTTCTCATATAATTTTGTCTTACATAACACAAACCATAGCATCATCTTGCATCTCATGAAAGAAAACTCTCCAAGAATAATTAAAATCTATCTCTTTCTCTATCTATCTATCTCTCTTATTCATGTCTTATGATAGGGTTTACATCACAAACCCTAAGTATTTCTACATTGAATACTATTCCAATAAAATTACAAAGATATAATAAAGAGTGCATCAATGTTGTGCTATAGAAACATGATCTATCCTCCCTTTATATAGAATAGGTGATGAAGTCCAACATAAAACATGGACTTGGGTCCATACAGGTAACCAACAAAACAACCCCACATGGAGCACTGTACAATATAAGTCTAACATTGAGTGTCATATTATGCCTTTAAAAATCCCTAAGTTGGTGCACCCTCCGTCCTATAGCTCAACATGACTCCTCCAAAATGGTGTGCTCTCCAACAAGATGTTATCCCAATGTTCCATCTTCCATGGTAATCCACTTTCCAAGTATCCTAATGCTAGGAGTTCATCCTCTATATGATATATGTGTTCCACATGTCCTCTTGTGTCCAACACTACCTAACATGTGTGCCAAGGTGGATGTTATTCTCTAATTCTTTTCATCAACATATGTGTCTAGGTCCAAAACCAATCTCCACGAAGTATGCTTCTCAACCCAAAAAACATCATGTAGAGTGTCCAACCTCCAAGGTTTATGTCACACAATCCCCTTCTCTTAGCATTGAGTGCCCTCATCTAAGTTCCTATCTCTCCTCCTCCTAGGTATATATCTCTCCTAATCAAGAAACCAACTCCCCCATTATGTGCACTCAATCGATTAGTCATCATTTCAGTGGGATAATAACCTCCTAGATAAGTGTTTCATGATATCACTCTATCCAAGGTCAAGCATCCACCCAAACTGAGCCATCCATATGTCCATAAAACTTTTCCAAGCAGCCAGGAGACCTGGAATTCTCCTACCTAGGTGAAAACACTTTTGGTTGAACCCAAAAAAATAACATGAAACATGTGAATGACAAGTGGAAATTAAATATACTCTATATATATCTCTTTGAAAAGGTGGAAGGCTTGTGTGTTTCTCATTAATTTTGCTAAAGGTTTATTTTTATTTATTTTTTGTGGTTCATAGTTCATTTTCCTATTAGTGTTATTTGTGGAATCTTAGTTGGATTCCCAAGGCTCATTCTATTGTTATCCCATGAAGGATTTGATATTATGTAGTTGTGAAGGATCACATCTCATTCTTGGAGAGAAAAAATACCACAACCATAGATATTGGTAGGTTTGACTATTTCCATAGGGGGTGATGGATGAGGAGAGAGGTACCAGAGAATCAATATTATAATGGTTTCTTTTTAAGACATTTATGGAATTAGAGAGGACTCTACTTATTGGTCTTGGGATGGATTTCAACTTGGATTATTCTATTTTCTATGGAATTGGAGGAAACAAGATCTAAATTGTGGTTGTTTTGACATGGAAAACATGGCATTGTGGGCATGAATGACTACTTGAATATTCACTAAGTCATTGCTACTTTTTGTTATGGTTTATCTAAGCATGGTTATTAGGCATGGAATAGACATAGTCTTGGATTTTCATGTCTTCCTTGATATTGTTGGACTATAAAAAATTTTGAGATATTGATAATTACATATTTTCCCAATATTGATAATTGCTACAAAATGTTTTCTTGCATAGCACAAACCGGAGCATCATATTTCATCTCATGAAAGAAACTCTCGAAGAATAATTAAGCTCTCTCTCTCTCTCTCCATGTCCTCTCCTAGGGTTTACATCACAAACCTTAAGTCTTGCTCCATTGAAGACTTTGTTGGAATACTAAGAGGGGGGTGAATCAGTATTACACAATAATTTTTACCACAACTTCCTTTTAATAAGAATTTGTTATTTACTAGTAGTCAATAATGAACAATTAAATCATACAATATACAATACACACAAATTTACTGTGTAAATAAAACATGGGATAAAACCACAAAAACTTATTTATAAAAATTTGTAAGCACCAACTTATAGAAGACACCAATTTGCAATAATATTTGGAGGAACCAACTTGAAAACATGCATCAACCTATAAATAAAAGATGACACCAGTCCTTTGTAGGAACCAACCCACATACCAAGCACCAACCTATAAATGAAAGAGGACACCAATCCTCTATAGCCACCAACCTATAAATGAAAGAGGACACCAATCCTCTATAGCCACCAACCTAGAAACCAGGCACCAACCTGGATGATACGAATTCCTTTAAAAGATAATTATTATTGAAATTGAACTTAAGACACAACAAATCTCTTCAAAAAATATTCGGTCCTCTTTTATTCTCCACAAGGTTCATGAAATATGAAATCTGCACTTATCGCTCACAATTCTAGACCCCCTTCATTCAACACTCATTCAACACACCACTACTCTTAGATTGATTAGGGAATTGTCATTTATAATGATTAATTCAGTAATAATTTGTCCATGTACGTATTGTGTTTGGTTGGCCTAAGTCCACCAATTATTCTTTAGGTCGAGCTACAAATTCCTCCATGGAAACCAATATTCTAACTTCCTTCTATCGCACACCATTTCCACATATAAGCCTTAATGCTCAAGGGTCGTCCGATCATTTCTCAATTTTAATCTTTTCCATAAATCTTCGATCGCATTTATCAAGATAATCGAGGTGCCTATTAGACCCATGGAAGCTCAAAACTCATCCACCATCCGATCAAGGTTTCCATTTAATTTCCATCGTTGATCTATGGTCCTATTTGTTGGGATAATCATGCTTGTCAGACCCTTGGGGCCTTACCACTAAAAAACTGTCAAATTTAGATCTTCATTCAATCTCCATCGTTGATTTGTGATCATGTTATCGGGACCATAGTGAGTCTGAAACACTCAACATTACCTCAACCGTTGGATCATTAATCAATGGTTGGTATTGGTTCTCAAAGTCCTTCTTGTGGGAGTTCCTTCATCAACTTCACTCTGGCCATGTCCTCTCTGATGGACATCTGAGATCCGCTAGCTACCTAGATCTATAGCTCACCATAATTTTCTACCTGCTGACACATGGACCAATCATTGTGCTCCATTGATCTAGATATTGAGGGCTGAGATCTAGAAGGATTGATGTCGAGAGAGGAGGAGAGAAAACATACAAATCTTACATAAAATTAATCACAAGAACATTGATGAAAATCCATGAGTTGAATACACCACAAAAATATGAGAAAGAGAGAAAGAGTTGGAGAAGAAGGATTCCATTAAGAATAACCATTACATGCAATGAGTCAAATTTTGGGACCTCTCCTTCCCATTCTAAAATCTCTTCCTATTTCCTTTTTTATAAGGCGTCTTCTTGACAAAGTCAACTTTGAACAACTAACTCCATTTATTACATGTTCATCGTGATCCCTTTTACACTTATATGTATTTATGGTTTTTTACATATGAACTTAGACTATATTCCCGCTTAAGATTCAGATCAATCCTCCCCCCTTAGAAAATGATGACCCCGTCATTTCACCCATACTAAAAAGAGAAACCCCATTATCATACCATTATGATTCCAATGTGTCAATGGCAACGAAGAGAAGGGTTTTGTGTGGTTGACCCATAACCATGGGTTTGTGATTGACCCATAACCTAGTTGACAATGGCATTGTATATGGGTAGAGAAATAAAGAAATTTTAATAAAATCCAAAAATTAGAAAAATAATATGGAAACATCGTGACTTTGGTGGATGTGAAAATCCTTCTGCAAATTTATCCATAACTTCTTCTACAAGTGATGAAATCCAATTTCGTCGAAGACCCATTTGAGATACTAAAGAGATATTTATATTGGTATATGGAATTTGTTCTGAGGTGGCATATGGAGTGAGAAACATATTGCTGAAGTGTCATGTACGCGTGACCATATCAGAATAAATACATGTAGCTCTTCAATGAGAGAGATCTCACAAACTAGGAAACAAAATGAAATTCCACGAAATACCCATTTGAGATGAGGGAAAAAAAATTCAATAAGATATGATAGAAACTCTAAATTTTTTTATGGAGGTCACAACATATCTGTAAATTTTGTAGAATAGGGTTGTCTTGCATTCCGTCCAATATTCTTCTTCTATGGCGACCGTACAAATAATTCCAAGGGTTTGTAGAATAGTATGGAATGTTGTAGAGGTCACAGAACCTCCAGGGAAAACATAGAAACCCTGCAAATGTTTCAGAACAATGGATGTAATAAATCCATTTATGAATTCTCCTGCAATGGTGAACAAAGATCCGAGGGTAGAAAAACCTTGTAGTACCTATGGACCAACTGTGATGCTTATAGTGTATGGCCCAAAAAATGGATTCCGAGAGTACCAAAAGGAGGTTGGTTCTTGCTGCAAATATCTTAACCCACAAAATGCTTCAAACCCTTTTTTCTGTGGAGCTGTAACCTTGCTTTGATACCATTGATCCATATCTTGAGCACTGAGATCTAGAAGGCTTGATTTCGAGAGAGGAGGAGATAAAACATACAAATATGCCATGAAATTAATCACAAGAACATTGATGAAAATCCATGAGTTGAATACACCAAAAAAATATGAGAAAGAGAGAAAGATTTGGAGAAGAAGGATTCCATTAAGAATAACCATTACATGTAATGAGGCCAACTTTGGGACCTCTCCTTCTCGATATAAACTCTCTTCCTATTCCATTTTTTTATAAGGTGTCTTCTTAACGAAGTCAAATTTTAACAACTAACTCCATTTATTACATGTTTATCATGCTTCCTTTTACACTTAAATGGATTTATGGATTTTTACATCCGAACTTAGACTATATTCCTCCCTAAGATTTGGATCATCCACATGGTGATGACTCAACAATTAGCCTCATATTAATTTCATCACAAATTACGTTCCTATTCGAGGCTTTGATATGGAATTTGGTTTGTACTTGGTCCAATATTCTAACAAAATGTGGTCCAATTATTGTGTTACACATGTATGTCAATTCGGACTTCACTCTCCTTCTTCGAAGAAGATTAACATAGATCCAAAGGTCGATATGGATCCTTCGATGGATCTATGGTTTTCATTGTATCTCTTCTTTTTTCTGATCTATTGCCTAGATCGCTCCTTGGAGTTCCTTCATCGGAGTACCTTTGCACATTCTACTCCTACGACTCGTATTGTGATAGACCCAACAATACTCGTAGTTTGAAATCAATGGTTCCAATTGTGTCACTCTCTCAAAGTGCACATAACTTACCTCTTGTCATTCTAACTGTACGTGAGAAGGTCAAATGGGGCCCACGTTTATATACAACCGATATTGCATATTGCTTGCATGTCAATCAACGATTCAGATTTCTCCTCAGAGTGTTTCTACTAAATCCACTCCGACCAATGCTTCTCATATGAAAGACTGAGATATACATATTCAAATCAATGGTTGTTGTTTTCTTTCGGATTTCCTTCATCAGAAAACCTCTGTTGTTGGTAACATAGTTTACTCTGACATGGACACTCTGATGAATGGTGGAGATTCACTCATCGCTATAAATCAACAACTGAGATGAAGACATACAATGAATTAGACCCATGTTCAATGTAATCAGTAGTTGACACGTGTCACTCCTAAGACACTCTGACATCCACACTAGCAGCCATGTCATTATATCAATCAAGTTGTCGCAATTCACCATGTTGATGTCACAGATAATGTGGCATTACGAAGATTATGACATCATCACTACCTCCGACTCTCCTTCATACATCATGCTTACTTGGAACTTTGACACATTGCCTCATCCTTTCTGCTTACATGGCTCTGACATGCCATATGACGTGGCATCTGAAATGGCTCACCATAACTTGGAGTTTCTCATCAAGACTCGTTCATTAATTTTACTCTAATGGATGGTCCAAATCTCTTCATGATATTTCTCAAATAGATCAACGGTTCATGTTGAATCAAATTTTATTCCGTCGGAGTCTCTTAACACTAAGTCACTCTGATGGTCTTCCCTACGATGAACGGTCCATATTCGCTTGATATATCTTCTGATTAAAGGTTAGATTTCACCCACAGAGTATTGGCGTTGGAGTATATGGTTGATGGAATCTTTGGTAGAGGGATTCCAAAACACACAAATTCTCTTGTTTTTGGGGTTCAATGGATGATTGATGAGACCCATCGATCTGGTGAATCTTTGACCAGATTTAATCTGTACTGCCAATTTTTTATTCAATATATTCTTTATTGTGATGTTCTATCAAACATTGTGTTTTTCTATCAACCACTGCACTGGTTTACAAACACTGCATTGTTCTATAAACCATCGGTTTGGACATGATTCCTCTTCTTCACTCATGTAGTCAGCACCATCCTTGACATTCTTGACATCAATGAAAATATACTCAACATTCTTCCCTTTTGTCATTGATGGAAACTCTACTATTGAGTTGTTCCCCCTGCCAATGTGTTGTTGAGTGATTTTTATTCCTTTCTTCTCCTATCTCCTATCTCCTTTCTTCTCCTATCTCCTTTCTCTTCCCCTTTAACTTGATCTGTCGGGATTTTTCAATGACTTATGGTTGAGTTTTAATTTTGCATTCGTTAATTAACCATTTAGGAAACTTAGTGAAGGAATGAGGAAAGAAGAGGAATTATGACAGCCATATATACATTTGCATATCTGAAATTAAAGAATAAACAACAAACCATAACACGCAGATTGATAATGGAGTTCGACACAACTTTGCCTATGTCTCCGGGCCTTTTTCTCTGTGGGGGAGGCTTCTTTATTTCTGTTCAAAAGCTAAAAAGTACATTGCTACAATGCCAAATGGCTACAAGACTGATCTGGTCATGTTCTTCCAGATCTCTAGAACCATGCAAAGAAAACGACACGCAAAACAGATGTCTGAAGCTCCCAGAAATGGTCCGACAATGTCTACTCCTCAAAAGCTTCTCTGCCTCAAAATGTCTTTGGCTTGGCTTCTCCTCAGCATAATTCTGCTCTGAATGCCCTCCTATGGCCTCAAACAGGCCTGGGTTATATAGCTGGGAAGTTGGTTACTCATCTCCAACTTCCTCCCAAAAATTAGGCTCCAAAAATGCCCAATAACTCCCAAAAATGGAGAAAACTAACTAAAAATAGGCTTAATTACAATAAAAACCCAAAAAGTAGTTTAAAAACCCACTTTATAGTTATAATATAGGTGCAGCCCCCTTCAATGGTGCGCGCCTCTTTACTCCCGGTCATATGGGGGTTTACACGACCATGGGTTGGGGCTTAGCCCCCAGCCCTCTCCTTTATGCGCCATAATACCATACAATATATTTAATATTGTGGGTTTTATAACATAAGAAATAATGTGGCGCATTGGTAA
>SNQJ01S0022199.1:119383-133412 GCA_010110895.2 Picea sitchensis | reverse complement strand
AAGACGATTCATCATGTACAAATGATATAAATAAAAATGATAAATGATGTAATACAAAATGATACAAGTCAATATGATACGTCATGTCCAAATGATATAAGTCAAAATGATACATGTCAAAATGATATAACTCAATAATATGGTACTGGAGGTTGTAAAAATGATACATATGATAGTAAACATGAAAATAGACATTATAACAATATATCAAAAATGATCCATGATGTAGTCTATAAGATCATGAATGTCACTAGTTGCTACCAGCAACTGCCTCATCATCATCATCACCATCATGATCATGATCATCATTGTTGTCATCTGCATCGGCATTAACCTCGTTCTCATCTATATATGTATCATCATGAGCATCATCTTCCATCTTAGCGTCAGACCAATCGTGATATAGATGTATTTGATGAGGATCATCCGGATCTTCTGGAAGATCCTTGTTCTGCAAAAAAAAACATTTATAATGAAAATTTATTATTTATTTCATGCAATAATTAATTTATTTGTTATATATCTAATATTACAACATATGAAATGAAACGATAATCACAAAAGGAAAAGGACAGTGAAAGAGAAAACATGTCATCTAGAAGGGAGATATACTCACAAACCATAAAGGTAAAAATGTTGAATATTAGCATAGAGGACTGACCTAGGATGGAATCCATTGGGGACTACTGGAACAATGCAATAGTATCTAAGGTTGAGGCATTATTTAGAGAATATGATGATTTATTGATCCAAAATCATCCTAAAAAAGAAAAAGATTCAAAATTCTTGGATTCGAGCGAGACTGGCACCATTGTGTAGAGCTCGAAAAAATTATTCGGGTACAACTTGAACGGGCTCAAACAGATTCCATATGTGAAAGTTATTGCAGTTTGAAGATTTGGTCGAAATAGGGAAAAGATTAGAAGTCCTCATTTCTATTTAATCAAAAGATTTACCAACCATGCTACAGGTCGAGTTATGATATAATTTGCAAAACAATGTTAGTTATGTAGAGAAGCCAATGAGATAACTAAACTTTGGAGGCTTATTTCGGGAGCTACACTCAACATTTTTCAATGTCATCTGTTGCATTGGGTTTCTGAGGAAAAGAAAAACATAGTTGAGCGAGTTAGAGAATTATTTGATACAATTTTGATGTAATTTTGATGCATTGAAGAATTAATAAAGAGGCCTCCCCATTTAATACTGAAAGGTTCAAAGACATAGGCATTGAGGCCGAACTTCATTATCAATTTTTTGGTGGTAGTCTCATGTGTTTTGTTTTTCTTATTGTTTATATTTCATTATCAATTAGAAAAAATATTTCATGCAAATATACTTAACAATATTTTGAGCCAAAGTCATTTATGAAAATTCCTTGGAATCAATTTTGGATCAAATGGTATCAGAGCTTAATGACAGTTGGTGTTTTTGAGTATGCATGATTACCAGGGAAAAGTTAAGGTGTGGTGAAGGAGAGCTTGTAGAAGGAGATTCTGAGATTGGCTTGAGAAGAAGAATATCTCGAAGTGAAGAGATGACTTCAGAAGGTGGTGGTGAACATTATTTTGGAACAGAAGCACAATTTGTGGATGGATTTATGACCTTGTGATCCATCGTTGAAGATATGTACCACGAGTTTAAGAAGTCGAGGGAAGAATTAAAACCCAAAGATGAGAAAGCGGAGACATCAAATTCAGGAAAGAAAGAAGAGATCAATAGCGAGAAGAAAGACCCTATTCTTTCTCTTTTTCTAGCTGAAACCTCTTCTTTGAAACATCTGTTGAAACTAGATGTGAAATTCGAGTTACCCATGTATAATGGTGAGATCAATGTTGAGAAGATTGATAACTAGGCCAGACAGATGGAGGTATATTGTAGTGTGAAAAAGATCATTTATGATGCAACCAAGATCAGATTGGCATCACTTCGTATTGAGGCCACAACATTGATCTGGTGGCAAAGAAAGTTTTAACATGGGACTAAACAAATTGGTAATATCTTTCCATCATGGCATAATTTAATTTCTGCACTTAGAAAACAATTCTACCCATTGGGGTATAAGGAGAAGGCTTTAGTTGAATGGCAGAGTCTTAAAATAAGAAAAGGACAATTAGTGCAGGAATACGCAGATGAGTTTCCTAAGAAGTCCTTGATGTTAGATATACCACTACATACACAAGAAACTCTTATGAAGTACATAGGAGGTTTCCCTGCTTATATTCGTAATACTATATTCATGTTTGGACCTACTAACCTGGATGAGGTTTTTGTTCAAGCGACATATATTGAAGCAGGAAAAATTTGAGTTGGTGTATTAATGGAATCAACTTCAAGAAAAGAAAGCAAGGGCAAAGGAAAAGATAAACAAACAACTACAATGAACGAAGAGAATCTCTCTTGCAAGCATTGCAAGAAGGAAAGGAACGGTGATGAGCATTGTTGGCAATTGCATCTAGAAATGTGACCAAAATTATTTACAGAAAAGAAGGGGAAGCAAAAAATTACAACAACAACAAAACCGATGGATTTGGGGTTAGATTCAAGTGATGAGGCCCAAGTCATAGCAGTGGGTTTGGCAAGTAAATTGGGTGATGATTCTGATTCAGATGGTTTACAAGTTTCTGAAGATAAATATAGATGTAAATTGTTTCACATAAGGGTCATTATGAAGCATACTGAGATCGACACTTTGTTAGATAGCAGGTCTCAAGCTAATCTAATTTCGGAGGAAGTGGTTAAGTAGTTGAGATTTAAAACTAAAATGCATCTTGAACCTTACTCACTAAATTGGATGAGAAAAAATCATAAATTGCCAGTAACCAAGCAATGTATCTTAAAATTTGCAATTACATCTCAGTTTGTGGATGAGGTAACATGTGATGTAGTGTCGTTATATGCATGTGGAATGGTTTTGGGTAGCCCTTATTTGTATGATCGAAAAATAATCTTTTATAGAGAACATAATAAATATCATTTATTTAAAAAAGGAACATAATGTATTGTTTATTCTCATCCTATCGAAGAAAATAGATCTGTTGTAACAATGGATGTAACACACCCACGACGGGGCATAAAAAAATTCTCTTTTCTTAAAGGACAAAATCCCCATTCATGGTTCCTAATTTGGAAGGTCAGGGAACTAGTCCGACCTCCAGGTCAAGGATCTCTAATTTTGAAGCCAAACAATTATCTGAGACCTTGATGGTCTGATTCTGTAGTTAAACACAGAACCTTTTGGATTCTTCGTCCAGGTTTAAGGGCACACGCGACCTTTTGTCTACGTGTTCTAGCACTCTTCAGTCCGTGAGCGTTATCTCCTCTTCAGTAACCCCTTCCTTCATACGACCCTAGGATGTGCCCTTGTGCTAATGTGTGATTGCAAGTGTGGGAAAGAGTGGTTTCCAACCAACCCGCTTTTCTCCCCGCAATACTTCTCGTGCTGACACGTACCCCGTTACTAAAACAGTGGTTGAAATTGCGGCCCACTCAAGGAATGTTATCGTTCGAGCAAGTCATGGCCCTGCAATCCCTTCTGTCTGTCGATATCTACTCCTTTTGGTGATGCCTACAATCAACAGTTGTTATCAATCTCTGTTTCGCTCTTCTTGCCTCCCTCCACGCCTCTCCACATATTTATACGATCTTTCGACACGTAATTCCCCTCTAAATCAATGATTATCATTGACTCTGCCTTTCCGGCCTTTGGGAGTTTCAACTCTCAAACTCCACTCTCCTCTATGTGGAAATATCCCAGAGTGGAAGATATGTTGCCACCTTTCCCCTTGAATCTACGACCAAGATATCCTCCGTGAGTCTGGCCTTCAGGAACCTCAAATCTCAAATCCTTTTTCTTCTCCTCCAATACGTGGAATCCTTCCATGTGTCCTCTTAGATTAGACAACCTAGGATGACTTCGGGTCTTTACCTAGAGTTCACATATCTTCTCCACATCCCCTCCTGATCTGACGGCTATAAATCACTTCGGTACTTTACACAGAGTGTTCAGATCTTCACCACATCTCCTCCCCTCATTTGACGACTGTAAATCACTTCGGGTGATCTAACAGCTCTGATCTTCTATGACTTTTCAAACTTCGCGAATCTTAAATCTCAACTGAGATACTCAATACAATTTTCTCGGAGCTTGCGATCTAACGTTGCGTGTCCACCTTCGCATCGACGTCTCTTGTCGTTTTCGGGACTTCGGCCTTCGGCGATTTCAAACCTCAACAACCACAAGTCTCCAGAGTGAATCCTTCTGGACTTCATAATCTGGTGACACATGTCCAACCCCAGATCGATGGCTATCGTTCGCTTCGACTGTTCGGGCTTTGGTGATCTCAAACCTCAACTTCTCCTTTGCTTTTCTCCTGGAGTACCTTCTCCCAGAGTCCATGATCTTTCACCACGTACCCCTTTCTGGATTTGAAGGTCCAAATTTACTTCGAGTCTTCGAGCTTCAGCTATTTCAGTTCTCAAACTAAAACTCTAGTGTAACTTTCCCCGGAGCTCGTGATCTAGTGACAAGTGTCCCATCACAGATTGACGACTCTCGGCTCTTCGATTGTCCATGCTTCGGGTGTTTCAACGTTACACCTCTGCCTCCTTATGGATCTCCCGACCCGTTGACATGTATCCCATTAGGATCCAATGGTCTAGATCCATTTCGACCCTTCAGCGCTCCACGCTTCGGGAATCTCAAGTTTCAAACCTTGAGAGATTCTCTCTCCTGTGCATATGAGCATTAAGACTCATGCACTTATTTCCATATCCAACGACATTTGACCCTCGGCACTCAGATCCAATGGATGAGATATGTTCTCTTCTCTTGTGCTATCCTTGTTTTCTAGGCACTAATCCAATCGATCAGGCTTCCCCTTACAACCAATCTGACAGTTACTATTCCTCCTCCTCCTGAGCTTTAGACTTCTCCCGATTTGGAAGATTTCAGATGTTTCAAAGGTCTCGACATTCAATTTACTTCCTACGAGCCCTAATGTATGGGTCTCAACTTCCGTTTTCCCTCCTGATCTTACGAAATTGAAACAAGTTCGCCTCTTGGACCTTATCTGCGCTTCTGAAAGGCACTAGCTTCTTCTGGGCTTGGTCCTTAGGGAATTTCAAACTCCCATGTACTCCTTTCGTAAATATACTCACATCGGATCGACGGTCCATGAACTTCCTTGATCCAACGGTCCAAATCACATCGCAACTTCGGGTTTCTGAAGTTTAATCACACCAACACACGATTCTCCCGTCATGAAAACTCTGCACTCATGATCCGATGGTCACGGTGGGTTCCGATAGATCCTTGTATCTATGGTCTATATCACATCATGAATTTGGGTTTCAAAGGATCCATCCCCTTCCCAATGATTACCAACATTTGTCGATCTTGCGAAGACTGAAGGAGTCGAGACGTTAATGTCTGCGCTCCTCCTTCAAATATAACAGTTGTGATAGACCACGGATCCTTCCGAATGGATCTCATCCGTTGATCTTCCAAATGAAAGGATATTCTATTTGGATACTTGATTCTTGATATCCTTCCTAAGCTTCTTCAGTTATGAATGATTTAAGAGATTTGTGCTCTTTCGCCTGGGCTTAACACTTCGAAGGGTCTTTTGCACTATTCTTGCGCTCCTTCATCAAGTCTAGAACTTAAGTGGTTCTCAGTCTCTGCTTGCCTCGCAGAGATCCTGTGCATATCTGCACTACCTCTGTTGAGCTTAACCAACTCCATCCTCCAAGGGACTCAGAACAACTAGGAGGGTCGACATGCATACATGAAACTGTAGCTAAGGTCGACGAACTCACAGTTCGTGGCTCTGGCTTAAGCCACCACAGAACACAAGCATTTACGAGTATAAAAACACATCCAATTCATATAGTATCATACTTGCCTGATTGCACAATCAAGCATGAATAAAATGGATACAGTATAATCATTAATCACACATATCCATCCCTGCAACATTCATAGGATATCCAACTTTAATTCACAGTACCACTTAAATACACAAGATATGTGATTACTTATCTATTACATGTGGTAGCCAACTAACTGACTGTAGGTGATTGTCCTTCCACCTGATCATAGGATCAGAGGCATTCATTCTTAGCACTCTATCCACCCCCATGCCAAGCCATGATATCACCAGGGAACTCTCATGGTTCTCAAGGATTCTTTCTCTATTTCATCTTCTGCTCAGGTTCTGTTCTCTGCAACTTTCAGAGATTTATTTTTGTCGTGGGCCTGGGCAAGGTTTATCAGATGCCCACTTGGCATCAAGCTCACGGCCTCATGTTCATCATCCACTTGGGATCTCTTCGCATTCTCCTTACTTATTTTTATTATATCTTTTTCCTCAGTATGGTTCTCGAGCCATAACGTTTCTTCTGTCAGAAGGGAACTAGGGTGAGTTTGTTCTGTCATACCCAGTGGTAATTCAGGCTAACATTATGTAGTTAGACAATGCTACCATTCATGGGAGTGGTTGATAATTCAACCACTGGTCCTTTCTTCATTAACTGGTTTCTCTCCTTGGGATCTGAAGGAGATCTATTATCCCCATCAAGGGAAATTTTGGGGTTATTTGATATAATGAACCTTCTCTTATAGTTTTCACATTCTTTCCTCTAGTGATATCATGGCCAGTACTGTCAAGGATTCACCCCCACAATCTTTTGTTGGAAACTCAAACAATAATACATTTACACTGTTCACATGCCTTAGCATGATAATCCTATTTTATGATTAATTACAAGCTGGGGGAAACAGGGTGTTAAATTCCCTCCCCCTTAGAGGAACACCATCCTCGGTGTACTTTCTCAAAACACCTGTCATGCCTTTCCCATTCAGTTGTTTCAAAAATATTGATCCTTCTTCCTTGGTCAGGTCCTTTTTTAAACCTTTAATCTTGGTCACCTGCTTTCAATAACTCTTGGACAACAAGCATGTTAATCATAGTCTTATGCGAAAGCATTGCATAAAAAAATATTCTAGGAAAATTTCATAATCTTAGAACAATAATTATTTGTGTTGTTTGTGGATTTGTATCCACATGGTTGTTTTGTTATCCATGCTCATTGTTTTTCCTTGACATACCCATTGGGTGCATGATCCCAATTCAATAGTTTACAAGGAATATCATGGTTTCATATTCTTTGTGTTCGCTCACCCTCCAGGCCCAGGCTCAGGCATCCCCTTCTCTGTTATGCAATCCCTCGGGTGATCCATCTTGGCTTGCCAAGGTTTTCTCGCACAGGAAGAACTACCCATCGTATGCATGATCCCGATCAATAGTTTACAAGAAGTATTAAGGTCTCCTCTTCCTTGTGGTCACTCACCCTCCAGGCCCAGGCTCAGACATCCCATTCTCTACTATACAATCCCTCGGGTGATCCATATTGCCTTGCAAGGTTTTCTCACACAGAAAGAATTCTAGAGACTCTATCGAGTCTTACATTTGAGGCATCCCTCATAATTTCTTTGTCGAGGCGTCCCTCTGGCTTGTGTTACCTCAACACAATATATTCTAGGCGATCATGGCTTACCACGAGGTTCTCGTGGCTCAGTAGTAGCCATTTTTCATGCTTTTACAGCCTGACAGCCTTCTGGCTCAGCTAAAGTTAGGGACGAAGGTTACTCTCCTTCTCCCGACTCAATCATATATAGGGATGAAGGTTACTCTCCTTCTCCCGAGTCAGCCTTTATTTCATGCAATCAGATTATACTCTTTCTCACCCGTATCACAAGCATATAAAAATTCATGAGACATCATCATAAATTTTAAATTCAAAATTTTCTTGTAACTTTGTGACCCACGGATATCCTAATTCCACATTTTTTTCCATATTTGTTTTGCATAGGAAACAGATTCATAATTATGGGACTTTCCTTCCCATAGCAGTTTATCTTAACATGCAATTGGTCTTCCTTATGTCTTACAACACTGCCATATTCAAGACTCCCTTGCTTCCTGCACTTTCAACTTCAATCAGCCAAACAAATTGTTAGTTTGCATGCACATACATTTTATTGCACCTTTATAACGTAATCACGGACAATTTCAGAATTGTGCATACTAACAATCAAATTCACTTTCTCAAAAAGGAAATACCATTTCTTGCAGTTTGGCCCAGTAGACAATTGGTCTTCCTTATGGGCTTACAATACTGCCATACCCAAGACCCATTTTCTCCTGCAATTTCAATATTCCTCAGCCAAACAGATTGTTAGTTTTCATGCACATTACCTTTTCAAAATCAAGCCTACTAACAGTCCAAGTCATTTTCATCTATTCAAATATACCAAGCAAAAAAGATACGTCATCCCTTACTTATGCATCATTTCAGCCTACCAAATTTTTCAGAATGTAATTCAGACATCAATTGACCTTAATGAATATGCCAACATTCGTGCCCACATTTATACCCAATGCACCTTTGCATTTATTTTAAGTTTCCCAAACTTTACAACAAGTACTTTGTCATGGTGCGTTGGAGCTTAGCCAAGCTTTTCACCATATGGTTTATTCATTCCCATTCATTGTTGCAGCAGGACTATGCTTCCATCTATAGGATGATCACGATTCCAATTCAGTACATATGAAACTACAAGTTTCACATGAATGCCTTTAAGCATTCCTCCTTCATTAATAACTAGGGTTCCAACACTCATGGCCACCTAAATTTGGTTTTTTCTAACACCTATACAATGTAAGTAGAAAAGTTGGAAGGTCCTCCTTCCTCAATGGAAATCCATTGTTTGTCCTTTATGAAAACATGAATTTCCTAGAAGAAATTCCATGCAACGTGCTATCTATGAGCACTTTTGTTTCCAATCGTTCCTTGATTGGTCCATGTATTCATGACATATCAGTTCATGAATTCTTCCAAGGATTACAATCAGTCTTTACTACCAGAGGTTCACACCTCCATCATTCAGGTTCTCCTTCCTGAATCATACCCTACTTGGGTATCCAAGGCATACAACTTCCTTTCAACGTTCCATACATAACATTAAGACCGTAAAATACTTCAGAAGGGATTCTTACCCAATCCCTTCATACCTTGTGCCACATAGGCATGGACATTTTTATACCTGTTTTGGTTGTTAGCACCCCCTCTGATATTATTCTAACAGTGGTGCTCCATGGAGACTTTTAAAGTCCCTTCAACAATCTTTCAACAAGAACCTTCTCATAGTCATCCTCTTATTGAGGTTGTTCATTATTGGAAACTATCTTTCTCAACGGTTTCAATCTATTTCTTTCTACACATGACATACATAATAACCACATTAGTCGTCATGTAAATTAAAAATGCAAGTACCATAACATTCAATTAATAAAACATGTTCAGACATGTCCTAGCATATCCGTATGCACTTCATCACATCGTCCTTAATGTTTTCATGAGTGCAACAAAAAAGTTCTCAATCGCTTCTACAGTAATAAAACCATCATCACTATGGTGTCAAAACATTTACTTTCATCAGCGTACTAGATTTCTCATCCCAAAGAAAAACATAATACACGGCAAGAAAAGAATTGAGGGCTCTCCCCTTCTTCAAATTATTTCTACATTGTCTGGGACTTTTCAGCCCAGTTGAGTTATTTCTAAGGCCTCATTGTGTTTTCTCTGCTTTTGCAATTTACTCCCTATTGGGATCTTCCTGCTCTTTTCCTTGAGCAACCTTGGTTAGGCCTCGCCCTAACCTTTTTTGAATACAACAACATGAGTTAATAGCAAACGTTTTGTTCATAATGGATCATGAACATGTGCATCCTTCACATTATCATTCGGTTATCAGAATGGTAAATACTCATTTATTAGTCTTCTATTCATTACATGATGTTTTTCAAAATGTAATCCAGTATTCTAGTATCTGTGTGTGTGTGTGTGTGTGTGTGTGTGTGTGTAATCTTTGTCTCACTGCTTAATTCTCAACAGTCATTAAAGTTGTGACTTTGTTTTCCCGACAGAGTTCTTAATACAGTTCCTCCACAGGGAACTCCTTCAGCATGCAACTTCCTTATTGCATATATATATATAATCTTTTGGCTCACTGCTTAATTCTCAACATTCATTAAGGTTGTGACTTTGTTTTCCCAACAGATTCTTCATACAGTTCCTCCACAGGGAACTCCTTCAGCATGCAACTTCCTTATTGCATATCCATCACTATTTGTGATGGCCTCAACCTTGAGTTAGCTTCAAAAGTTTACCAAATATCCCATAAGGAATATAAGAATACATCTTTTTCATGTACCCAAATTATGTATCCATACATATTCCAGTTGTGTTAACTTACATCCATGATGTACTTAACCATATTCATAATCCTAAACCTGCTTGTAGCGGTCATAGGTATGTTTCACAACCCACCTACATCTCTACCTTTAATATCAGTCAACTTAGGATTGTTCACAATCCTTCTCATGTGATTCTCAAAGGCATCATCATTTGCCTCGTATTATGACAACAGAGCATATTTGCGCATTTACCCTTTTTATCTAATTATATTAGTATTTCCTGAGCAAAGGGAATACATTCCCCCTTAAGATATTATTTGGAACATAACTTTCATGACTCTTCAAGAATGGAGTCATCCATGCATCCATAGTATTCATTTATTCTGGACAAGAGAATTTTTTGCTTATATTTCACTCATCAGGGAAACCATATTGTATCTATAGCTATACGCTTACATCATATATGTGCATCACTTGCACGTTCAATATCGTTCATACCTAACTTGTATTAATATCAGGCTTCATATTAGGAAGCTCCACAATGCACTCAATCATAATTAAACACGGATAAGTATTCATCCTGCTAGCTTATTGCTTGCATCTTTTCCATGTCATTCACACACATGGACATATCAGGCTTCTATATCTTTTTCCCAAGGATCTTCCAATCATCCTTATGATCATGTATACACATTCGTGTATAAGTAGGTGCATCTCTTGCACCTTTTTACCTCATGCATTCACTTGATAGTTTAATTTCATCATTAGTCTCCTTTAGTTTGAGATTTCAGTCACTTACAGGACTAATCTCACAGTCATATCTCATATTGATGTTGCATTTTCTCAGGGAAATAACCAGCCAGGGTCACTTTCCTCTTTATGCAACAACGTCTAGCAAGAAAACCTTCTTGCCTCAGCATCCATAGGGTTTAACCCATCTCACTTTTCTTTGGTCATGAGGAGTTATATACTCCGATTTTAATTTAAAGCAGTAACTATAATTGCCAAGGATCCTACTTGATCCTATCAGATTCCTTTAAGCCCACAAAGGTATTAACCATTATATAATCCACCATCATTAGTGCCTGAAGTTCCAACTGCACATGCTTAGAAGCAGTGTTACAAACACCAGGTCATCCGTCCTTCGGACTTCAACTTCCCTTGACAGAACCCTGCCACCTTCAGCTATCCACATTCAAGTCTTATTATAAATGTTAATTAGCATATCCATACTCTCATAAAAGTAGTTATCACTTAGACAAAGGGCTAAAGAAATTATTTTGCTGAAATTCAACAAGAATTCCCAAAATCACAAGTTCAATATGTAGTCCTTCTCCTCAAGGAGTAAATGCAGATAACAATACCTCCTTACGCGACTCTTACATGAGCCCAAGCAAGCCAAGTGCTCTAACCATGCTCTGATACCAATTTGTAACACACCCATGATGGGGCATAAAAAAATTATCTTTTCTTAAAGGATAGAATCTCCATTCATGGTTCCTAGTTTGGAAGGTCGGGAAACTAGTCCGACCTCTGGGTCAAGGATCTTCGATTCTGAATCCAAATAATTCTCTAGGACCTTGATGGTCTCATTCTATAGTTAAACACATTATATTTATGCTTCTTAGTTCATTATTAAGGGCACCCGCGACCTTCTGTCTACGCGTTCTAGTGCTCTTCATTCCACGGGCGCTAGCTCCTCTTCAGTAGCCCCTTCCTTCATATGACCCTAGGTTGTTCCCTTGTGATAATGTGTGATTGTGGGCATGAGGAAGAGTGGTTTCCAACCATCCTACTTTTCTCCCACAATCCTTCTTGCACTGACACATACCACGTTATTAAAACAGTGGTTGAAATTGTGGCCCACTTAAGGAATATTATCGCCCGAGCATGTCTTGACCCCGAAATCCCTTCTGTTCGTCGATCTCCACTTATTTTGGTGCTTCCTTTGATCAATGAATATTATCAATCTCTGTTTCTCTCTTCTTTCCTCCCTCCATGCGTCTCCACAAATTTCTACAATTTTTCGACACGTAATTCCCCTCTAAATCAACATATGTCATTGACTTCGCCTTTTTGGCCTTCGGGAGTTTCAACTCTCAAACTCCACTCTCCTTTATGTGGAAATATCCCAGAGTTGAATATATGTTGCCACCTGTCCCCTTGAATCTACATCCAAGATCTCCTCCGTGAGTCCGGCCTTCAGGAATCTCAAATCTCAAATCCTTTTTATTCTCCTCCAATACACGGAATCCTACCACATGTCCTCTTAGATCAGACGGCTTAGGATTACTTCGGGTCTTTAACCGGAGTTCATAGATATTTTCCATGTCTCCTCCTTATCTGACAACTATAAATCACTTTGGGACTTTACCCAGAGTGTTCAGATCTTCGCCACGTCTCCTCCCCTGATCTGATGGTTGTAAATCACTTTGGGTGATCTAACAGCTCTGATCTGCTTCGACTCTTCGGACATTGCGAATCTCAAATCTCAACTGAGATATTCAATACAATTTTCTTGGAGCTCATGATCTAATGTCGCTTGTCCACCTTCGCATCGACGTCTCTCGTCATTTTCGGGACTTCGACCTTCGGCAATTTCAAACCTCAACAACCACAAGTCTCTGGAGTGAATCCTTCTGGACTTCATGATCTGGTGACACCTGTCCAACCCCAGATTGAAGGCTATCGTTCTCTTTGGATATTCAGGCTTCGACGATCTCAAACCTCAACTTCTCCTTCTCTTTTCTCCCAGAGTACCTTCTCCTGGAGTCCACGATATTTCACCACGTACCCCTTTCTAGATCTGACTGTCCAGATTTACTTTAGGTATTCAGGCTTTAGCTATTTCAGTTCTCAAACTAAAACTCCATTGTAACTTTCCCCGAAGCTTGTGATCTGGTGACAAGTGTCCCCTCATAGATTGACGACTCTCGGCTCTTTTATTTTCACACTTTGGGTGTTTCAATGTTACACCTCCACCTCCTTCTGGATCTCCCGGCCCATTGACCCGTACCCCCTTTGGATCCAATGGTCCAGATCCATTCTGTCCCTTTGGCTCTCCACACTTTGGGAATATCAAGTTTCAAACCTTGAGAGATTCTCTCTCCTACGCATACGAGCATTAAGACTCGTGCACTTCTTTCTGGATCCAACAATGGTTGACCCTCTACACTCATATCCAATGGATGAGATATGTTCTCTCCTCCTGTGCTATCCATTTTCATTAGGTACTTATCCAACGGATTAGGCTTCCCCTTAAAACCAATCCGAATTTTACTATTGCTCCTCCTCCTGAGCTTTAGACTTCTCTCAACTTGGAAGATTTCAGATGTTTCAAAGGTCTCAACCTTTGATTTACTTCCTGTGAGCCATGATTTATGGGTCTCAACTTCCGTTTTCCCTCCTAAGATTACGAACTTGAAACAAGTTCGCCTCTGGGACCTCATTGTTCAAGGATAAATTCGTGAGTGCGGACACAGACCAATCTCCACAGATCCACCCGGATCTGGAACAAACCGTGACAGAATACTACTCTTTCCCTAGTTTTAGAGTGTTGAATGGACAAGAGAGGAAGAATGATATACTTACTTGTAAATGCTTTCCTTATCTCTGTTGTTCCTTGCTCTGCTACGATGCTCTTGCGTCGTTCAATCACAACAACACAAACCAATCACAACAAAAGCATTAATATGTTCAAAACTCTAAACTATACATGTGATCAAGGAATCATGTAATAAGATGACATCATCATTATGGGAAAGGGA
>SNQJ01S0022199.1:85858-110534 GCA_010110895.2 Picea sitchensis | reverse complement strand
CACCATGGGTAGTTATGGTTGGACAAACCTTACCCATTCATGCTAGAGATAGTTTGAGACTTGACTTCTTTGTCCATGCATGCATTAGAGGTCCCTTCTACATTTGAACAACATAAGTACAAATGGGTTGGACCCTATTGATAGTACTAATAATAGTCATCGAACATGCCCTCTTACTATTGCATACTAGGTTTCTTATTTTTGTGGATTTATTATGCTATAAGAGTCTTTCTTTTCAATGAACTCAACTTCTGTTTTATTCTTAGTTACACAATTTCTTGTTGTTTTTATACTCATTAGATATATTTCCAAGTGAAGGTAAAGGCAACGCCCTCATAGATTCCATCAATAACACTCAAAGAAAAGAAAAATGAATCTAAATATGGCATTTGCGGTGGGATTAGACTAGCATATGAAAAAGCATAGAAAGTCTCCTCTCCCCTATTGAGGGAAAGATACACAATTATCTTGCTAAATCATTTTTGGATCCTGCTTAGCTAATGCAAGATAGTCGATAATGTTACCCTATGTTTATAGCCTCAAAAAGTGTTTCCCAATCCACAAGTATTAATTACAAGGGGTTAGGCTAATTTTTTAATAAAATATTGTTACAAAAAAGTATAACATTTTTATACCATTTTTTGAATAATACAGATGCAAAAGGTAAATGTGGAGACAAAAGAAAAAATAAAAAGTCACATATCAACATAGATGAGACAGAAAAACAATTGCTTATTTCATTCCAAGAAATAAAAAGAGTCATTCTCTTTACAAAAATCCCTGAGGGAGTTTGGACCAAAGTCAAACTTAGATATCCCCGATGAAAACCATACAAAAGGACTCTAACAGGAAGTAAAAACTGAACTTTAAAATCTGGATCAGCTTGCCACAAATTGTTTCCCACTCAACTCTGCACAATATCCTTTATCGGTCATGAAATTTAATTCATAAACAGGCAAGTCTACACAGACTATCAAATATAGATCAACACCTCTGAAAACAAGTGTCTGAATGATGTAATTCAGCTTTGAATATTGTTGTCTACAATAGGACCCTGCTGTCATAAAAGAGAATTAGGATTTTAATGAATTGAAGAATGAATGCAAACTGAGCTATCTCAATAAAACTCGAGCAAACCTTAGTATGCTTTCTCCTTCTATTCTCCCCTTGTTCTTCCTTCTCATTTTTCTTTTATGCATCCCAAATTAGTTGAAGTAGTTCAACTACTTATTTTAGTTAAGTTAGCTAAAACTCAACTAACTTTTAGTTAGGGGAAGAATTAATATAATAATAATAAGGGTCTTTTAATAAATAATAACTAGTAGGTGGGACCCCTTGTGACTCGCTTTAGTTTTTTAACCAAATAAGCATGATTAGTCAATCAATAAAACACATCCCTCCTTGTGGCTCCCATAATCATTCTCATAATTTGAAAATTAAATATCAATGATATTTTAAATCATATCCAAACATATAATATCCAAAATATCCAAAAATAATATGTTGTCCAAAAACTTCAGCTGACAATTGTTCTCAACAAATAAATAATAAAATATACTCAAAAACCATATTTGCCACTTTGGGAGGCAATTTTTCCCTTTGTTGTTGTTGTCTCCCTTTGACTTTCTTGAATTATCCTTAGGCTATGTGGAGCCTTGAGGCTTGATCTCACTGATGACATGAGAATAGTCATCTATCAAGTGCATGCGGGATGAAACAGATTTGGTTGAATCACTTGAGGGAGAGGAGGGGGCAGCAACAACTTTTCCTTTGTCATGCATGTGGTGGGCTTCAGTTTTGAGTCTCTTGATTGCGTGGGAGGACTGTACAAGTGAGTGTGCAGGGGAAATTTGGACATCTGGGTTAACAGGTGGAGGAGGAGCAGGTAGAGACAAATTGGGCCAGCCACGATGTTGGGAGACTGTTGGGTGAACAATCTCATTCCATTTGTCATTCTTAGGAACTTCAGGTTGCAATGAAACATGAGGGGGGGTAGGGATACCAGGGGCATGTTGGGGTTGGAAGGGAGGCCTTTATGGCCTAGTTTGGACTACCCCTTGTCCAATCCAATTGAAAAATCCATCTTGGAAGAGATGGTTTAAGCCTTGTGGATATGCATCAAAATGTATCGAGAATCTTGGCCTTCTAGGCCCTCTGTTCAAATTCCCTCTGCCCCTGTTATTTAGGCCATGGCTTCCTCTATTAAATAATATTATCTTGTATGCAGCGTTTATTAGCAACTAGCTTCTTAAACAAACCATACATGACATATCTTAATATGAAACAAAGTTTGGCTCAACAATCACATCAGACCCATGAATTCCAATCCAAAAAATTCTTTTAATAATTGTCAATGAGAAGGGGATGAATAAGGGTTCTGGGATATCTGAGGGGGTTGTATTGAGTGAAAAAGTGATAAAATGAAAGGGATTAAAGACATGATTATTTCTCAATAATTCACTAAACAATCGATTGTGCAACAAGAACAAAATCATATCAGCTTTGATCCATTTCCGTGTTATTTCTTAATCATTGTAATACAATTTTTTTTAATTTAATTTTAAGAACATGGTGTGCAAAATGAATATGGGATTGTGAGGGGATTTTTATTGAGCAAAAAAGTGAGAAAATGACAGGGAATTTGATGGATATTTTTCATAAAATAAATCAAATAAATCAACAATCATAACTCTGTATTAAAATCTGTTAAGAACGAAATATCAATATAGCATAGAAAAACCTCAGAAAAAGTACTCAACGCCTTGAAAAAGAGATAATTTCAGATAATAAGCCTCTTCGAGGGGGCAACCTCCTTTTACCCCACTTAAAATGTTCAAGTACAAGATGATTCAAAATGATTCTAGGGAGGGGCAACCTCCCTTTACTCCCACTTGTATCAAGTTCAAGTACAAGATGATTCAGAAAATGAAATGTCTCCTTGGTATATATATAGAGACTAGAGGTATAATTACAACTAATGGCCTCCAAAGCTTACATAAATAAAATAACATTACTAATAATAATATGCCCCAATTAGGTAATGATTAATATTAGGGCTTAACATGCCCTCCTGAGACAAGTGTTGTCTCAAAGAACGCTTGAGTAACTTTGATGCTTCTTTATAAAGACTCATCTTCCTAAGTGGAATCTTCAGCCGTTAGTTTCTTCCATTTAATGAGAGACTCTGAAACGGATCTATTCCGCTTTTAATATTAATTCTTGTGTCGTTGATGGCTCTTCAGTCTAATATATAATTTTTCTCTCATCAAGTTTTCGCAATATAGTTTGAACTAGGATCTTGTCGCCTATAACCTTTCATTAAGCATGAAATATGGAAAACCGGGTGTACTCATGAAGATTAAAAGTGCACAATTTGTATGATAGTACCAATCTTTGCCACACCTTATAAGGGCCATAATTTCTGGGTGATAATCATTATCCTTCTTGTCTTGTTTGAGGTACATCCGCTTGTATGGTTAGTCTTATAAACACCCAACTTCTACTTCAAAACTTTTCTTACCACGGTGTTGATCCGCTTTGTTGCTCTACGCATTTTGTGCCATGGTCAGTTGTCCCTTTAAGATTTGGAGAACTTGTTGTTGACTCTCAATGTGATATTCCAGAATCGCTGAACTCTTTAGATTTTCTTTAGAAGAAGTGATGAAGTTGAGGGGGTGGTATCCATATGCCATAAATGAAATATTTTTGTTGCAGATGAAAGGAAGTGTTATACCACCATTCAGCTAAGGGTAACCATTTGAACTATCAGGTTTGTTTATCGAGACAAAGAAACGGTTGCAGTTTCCATTTGTCTACCATCTCGGCTTGTACATCGATTGAGGATGATAGAATGAGCTATGAGACACCAGCACTCCAAACAAGAAAATAATATGACCAAAATGTCCAAGCAAGATGATCTCTCAAGCTTACCATAATAATCTTTGGGCTACCATGTAGTTTATGAATCAGTTTCCATGAATGCGGTGGAAACGGTACTGGTTTTGGAAGGGATGAGAGAGTGCACAAAAGCAGGTACTTATCGTACCATCAACAATCACCATGATTACACTCTTTCCTTCAGACTTTGGTAAATCCTTTCGCGATGAAATCCATGGAAACCCTCCTCCCAAATAATGACTTGGGATGGATAATGGTTGTAAAAGACCGGTCTTAATTGTTTCTACCTTATTTTGTTGGCTAACCAAACATCAGCTTTACCAAACCTTTGAACATCAGCTTTAAGGCCATCCCAAAAAATCCTTCTTGACTTCATGGTATGGTTTCAAAAATCCCGAAAATTCTCCTACTGGAGAGGTGCAATTCCAATAGTACCTTTGTTTGAGTTGGAGTTCTTACATAAATATATGATCTTTGTACCATAGTGAATCATTTTCCATGTAAATGTATCCGATAATCGGAATCACTGCAACCTTTGAATGAGTCCACACTTTTCGCCATTCTTCCATTCATCCTTTGCTTCTATTATCCAATCGGGTTGATGATCAAGATAGCATAGAGAAAGTTGGCCTCAACATATTCATCCTTCTTGAGAGTGATCCGCCACAACATTTTGCTTCCTTTTTATAGAGAGGATTTCAAAAAATCATAACTCCAACATTCTTGGTTACATTTTTTGTTGTTCTCATGAAGATAGTCTTTGTTCCAAGAAGTATTTAAGACTACTTCATGATCTATTTGACCTTGAAGTGCCTATCTATTATGTAAGGACACCATTTCTTCAATGCATGTAGTATTTCCATCATTTTTCTCATAAGTACCGGTTTGTAAGTTCTTTCCCTTGAGTGGTTGACTTTCAAAAGCCGGGGCCTCCTTCTGCATTAGGACAGTACCAATCGCATTTCCCGAGGCATCACTTTCTCTACAATAAGGGTTTTCTCAAGTCCGAGGGGTCAAGACATGAGATTTGCACATCACATCTTTAAGTTGATCAAAATATTTAGTTTCATCTCGATCATGAAAATGCATCCTTCTTAGTTAGTGTCATAAAGGTGCTTCTATTCTTTCCATAGTTCCAACAAACTTGTGGTAGTAACTGTCAAACCCAAACTCTTCTTAAGATTCTTTCCAATGTTTTGGGAACGGGCCTAACTGATGCATGCATCTATAACCTCTCGCACTCGGGCTTCTCGATCGCATCAATCATCTCATGCGCAGCCGAATTAGCTCTTCTCTCATTCCCTGCTGGAATCTTTGTTGAAAACCTGATCCATGTGCTCCTATACTCCCTACAATGACTTCGTGATTCAAACCGTGGAACTCCCCTCACCACTTTGGGTTTGTGGTTTTGATCCTATCGCCAAGAGTTCCCGCCCTCTTTGAACTTCTAACTCCGGGATTTGTCGAGCAAGCCTTTCGCCTTTAGCCCTCCCCGATATGCCTGTCCATGTGATCGCCTCATAAGACTCCAGCCTCTATATCCTCCTATTCCGGGATTCAGGTTCACATCCTCATGTCACGTAACTCTCTGCCCCGCTGGGACTTCCGGGATCACCGATTCATTAAGATGTAAGAGCTTTTCCGCCTTTAGCCTCTCCTTCAAGCATTCCGGCCTATATGACTACTTCATATCCCCGCGACTGTCATATTCCTTCGGGTTTCGAAGCTAAATGTCAGCACGCAATTGCCTTACTTCGGATTCTGATCCTTTTCCGATCCTCGATTTCCCAATGTGGCTCTCCTCTCTATCAAGATCGCTTGAGGCCTCGATCACGCCATGCGTCCTCTTCAAGATGGACGTATCTTGATCACCTTCTCGCTGATTTTGCGACTTTGAATTTCCGGAAAGTCTTGTCCTCGACTCGCGAAATGCCAAACTTCGATGCTCTAAAATATCGACGGGCACTCAATCTCTCCATGTGTCTCTCAATAAACTGACGGGTTTCGATCATTCCTGGACTTTTTCTCAGAGAAATTCCCGATTCTTATCTTCAGGATTCCCTATCAATTTTAACGTCAGATATCTCCGATGGCTACGCCTTGCCGTAGATTTTCCTGCTTATTCTATAATGGTTTAAACACTGCACTCCTTCCTAACATCCACAGACCGGGACGGTATCTTATGTGGAACATCCGACACGATTCACAAGACCCTTCCTGTAAGCTCCACACCGTAGTCCTCACGCTCTCGGATAAGCAACATCGTTTCACTTCTAAATCCCCAGGATTCTTCACTTCACCTTCAGAAGTCTCTTATGCACAATACTGCTGTTCCTCCTGAGTTTTCAAACACTCGCACTCTAAGGGATTTGTCCTCTTCTCCTACGATGGAGAATACTTGGATGCCCTCCCTGCTATCCTCCTTCTCAGCTTCAAGCAACCTTCTTACAGTCTCTAGGTGTTCAAGAACCTCCGTGGAATATCCTCGATTCTTCCTAATTCTTAACTCAAAGAGTTCCCTTTTCTCTCGTGGTTGTCTCACACTTACTCAAATGCCCACTGGCAGAGTATCTTCTCATGCAGTTCACAGTCGACCCTCCAGACACTCCTTGCACCTCGCCACTGCCCACTTAGCAGAAGCACAAGAATCCTCAGGTGATTTTGACTTCTTAAGAACTCACAACAAAGTTCTTCCTTAATGCACCACTGCATATGCTCAATGCCCACTTGGCGTAGCTTCACAAACTCTCGTAGATTCTTTTCAACTGCTTTTCTCCCACGTTCTTGCCTCCAAGGTATGTAGCAACCTTGAGGTCTTCCTTTTGAGTTGTTGACTCCGCCTCTTAAAGCCAAGCAAAGACGCTCTTTGTCTCAACCTCAAGCACTGTATGCAACCTTCCGTGTACCACTATCGTAACTCAAGGTTATAAGTCACACTTCTCCTGCAGCAAGCCTCAAAGACCTCTCACCCCAAATCAAACCAACTCCTATAAATGCAAACTCTACAACATACACATCTACAGACATAAAGAACACTCCACAGACATTCATTCAACATGCATCACATGTAGAAAAAAACTTCTTCTCATGAGTATTAAAATGGAAAATTCTTGTTTGTAGGTGTTCCCCTGAGCACGGCCTATAAAAAAGGTCTCGGCTCCTTCTCTTCCTGCTCTCTACAACTCTTCTTACACAAAATGAGATCATAAATCTCTTTTACCTGAGATCTTCTTGTTTCCCTCTAATCTACCTACCCTATTTAATTTCATTGAATGGGCTGTCTAGATCCAAAAAGATCTTGATCTAGATCTCATCCTTACAAACATTGAATGCTCTATTCATTCCATGTACCACAAGAAAGGCACGGCTTCATGCTCTCAAATATCCTACAACATTTTAATTAGCATTCAATTCGATTTCCCAATGAGGTTGCTTTCAAATTTCTTTGAATGCGATTGGCCATGGTTGGTCAGTTGGTTGGTCGACGTGGAGGATGTGCTCCCCATCACAATCCATCATGGCCTTAATCTTGTTAGGGTCTACCTTGACACCTTTCATGAGATACAATATGACCCAAATACTCTACTCCTTTACCTCCAAAGAGACATTTGGATGGTTTGGCATATAGTTGTTGCCCTTTTAGTAGTTGTAGCACCTTGTCAACATGTTGCATATGATCCTCCTAAGACTTACAGGATTAGTATATCAACAAAAAATACTAACACAAATTTTCAAAGGAAGGGCTGGAAAACGGAATTCATCAACCCTTGAATGCTAAGGTGCATTTCTTAGGACAAAAGGCATGACCAAAATTCATAATGTATTCTCATGAGTTTGAATGTTTTTTGGATATCTTCTTCTTTCATTATGATTTGATGATACCCCTAACGGAGATCCAATTTTGTGAAAATAGGATTGCTCCATGTAGTTCATCTAACAATTCATCAATGACGGAATGGGAAACTTCATTCTTTAATAGTGATCTTGTTGAGCTCTCTATAATCTCGACACATATGCTATGAGTTATCTTTCTTGAATACCATTACCACTGCAGTATAAGAACTTTGGCTAGGGTCTAATAATGCCACTAACATTTCTTCAACCATGTTTCAATTTCACTCTTATGGACGTAAGAGTATCTGTATGGCCTAATTGTTATGAGGAACACTCCTAGGAATTAGCGGAATTTCATGATCAAGGGATTTTGAGTGGTGGAAGACCCTTGGGGAATATCTTCTTCAAATACTTTGGAATGCTTGGTAATGATCCCTTGGATATCTGAGGAATATATGGCTTAGACAAGCTCTGAACATCTAGTGAGCATAGCTGTGCACTAACACCTTGAAGCCCCTTTTCAATAATTTTGTCATGTCGCTAGAGCTTATCACCTTTTACCGGGTTTCCTCAAGGGACACTTCTTAACTCAATTCTATTTTCCTCTTCCAATGAAAAATTTCTATGAAAAGTTCTGGAAAATTAAAATCCATTGTTCTTAATGATTGTAACCATTGGATTCTAGTACAACATCTGCACTTACACCTATGTGGTATAGAAATCATTGGACTATCTTAATACATATTCCCAGTAAGATTGATCTTATTGTATTTTCCTAAGCAATTGATAGTTCCTCCATCTCAGAATCATTACTTGAAACTCAAAGTCAATATACAAAGCAATTGAGATCTTTAAGCACTTATAGTGAATGAAATTATGAGTAATCACAATCAATTAGACTATTACCTTTTCTTTTGATGTATCCTTCCTGATCTTAAGAGGGTTTGAGGAGTGCTAATTTTAGCCAAATGCACAACATATCGTGGGGAGGAACTCTTCAGACAAAATTGCTTCTATGTTTTCATCTTGAGATGGTTCTTGTTCTTCTTCATTCCTCTTTCTCACACCCATGTAGAATAATTTCCTCTTCACCACACTTATGTCCCTTATCACTTCTTGTTGTCACAATTAAAGCATAAACCTTTTGCTTTTATTTTCTCCAATTGTTGAGGTGTAAACCTTGTAGGGTGAGGTGTTCTAGAAGAAGAGCACATTGGTTCTGTATAGATGTTAGGGATTGGTCCTTCTAGTAGAAAAGCCATATTTTTTTCAACATTTCTTGCCACCTTTAAATGCATTCTCCAATGATTTGGGTTCCAAAAGTTGAACCTCATGTTGAATTTTATCATTTAAAGCTCCTATGAATACATCAATAATCAAGTGCTCATCCTGAATATTGGTTACCTTTTTATTCAATCTTCATAGTAAGTTCTCAGTGTGCTCGGTAAATGAACCCTTTGCTTGAGATTTATCAATTGGCTAAAGAATGTATTGCTCCTTGTATCCTCATAGTGTGCTATCACTTTCTTCCAAGGAAAATTCATCCTATGACGAAAGGGACTATGAACAAAGCCACGTGATACCATACAAATTGATTTAGTTCTAAATATAAAGAAGCAATTTGTACCTTTGTGTATGTGGCACATTATGGAGATCAAAAGAAATGCTCCATCCAAGTATCCATGTGATTGGGTCCTTCTACATCAAACTTCCTCCTTATCGATCTTAGGAACGGGTTGGTCTTCAAACCAAAGCTGGAGTTTCTTCCACTTGATCTGCACTTCCTTGTGTCCTCATCATGAATTTCATGGATGCATTTCACTTTCAAAGTCTGCTACTTAAATTCTTCATAATACTTCCAGGATCTCCCTTTTTAAACCCTCCATCATCTCTTGCAATTCATCTTTTGTTACTATCTTTCTTTTGTAAATCATTTTATGTCCCTATTTATTTCTTCTCACCTTCATAAGATTCCAAGTAGGATTTATGGAGGCTTATTCTGGTGTAGAAGTTCCCTTTGGTGGCATACACAAGTATCACTTTTGAACCTTGATTTTGAGGTGGTTCTACTAGACAATATTTCTTCTGTTGTATCTCCCAAGTTTTGGCCCTTCTGGGTATGAAACTTTATTTTATGTAGTTCTCTAATATTTCTTCTCTACAATGCCACATGTCTGATCAAAATTGGATGTGCCAAGTGGAATGTACGGTAACTTCCCCACAACTTGTTGATTTTTGGCCTTTCCAGGAGATCTCACTTGTATAGCGTTCCCCGCACAAAATAATTGATATAAAATTCTGAAACTCACACCGGAACTACTACAGACTGTCCACGATCCAATGAAACCAGTCCCACTCAATTTGGATACTCTAGGAATAAGTTATGATTTTTTTACCTGCAACACCGTCTTGAGACTAGTCAATAGGACTAGTCAGATACCCTATCTTACACAAGGTGTATATACAAATTTAAGATGACCCAGAAGATGAATTTTTTACCACAGATACCTTACTAATTTATTTAAATATCCTCCAGATTTCAAGGTCTGAAAAATTACAGAAACTTTTTTATAGCAAAAATTCTGCAATGACTCAGTTCAGGATGATTCCAGAACCCTATCTTGTATAGGTTGTATCTCCGACAATATAAGGCCTCAAGAGATCAATTTTGAACCCAACGTACCTTGATCCGTCTACTAAATATACTCCAATTTCTTCCTTATGAAACATTGTAGAAACAAAGTTATAGCGAAATTTCCAAGGTGTCTTAGATGTAGCAGCGAAACCCCAAGACCTTGAGCTCTGATACCATATGTTAAGAATGAAATATCAATATAACATAGAAAAACCTCAGAAAAAGTACTCAATGCCTTGAAAAAGAGATAATTTCAGATAATAAGCCTCTTCAAGGGGGAAACCTCCTTTTACCCCACTTAAAATGTTCAAGTACAAGATGATTCAAAATGAAAATGTCTCCTTGGTATATATAGGAGACTAGGAGGTATAATTACAACTAATGGCCTAAAGCCGACATAAATAAAATAACATTACTATATAATATGCCCCAATTAAGGGGTAATGATCCAATATTAGGGCTTAACAAAATCAATCCAAAAAGCACCAACATTCTTTGTTCCTCAATTGTATACAAAATTGCTTATTGTTTCAATAACTAAACTTCCCAGAATTTCTTAATTCATTACAGTCTGTGCAATCATAACTTATAAAAAAATAAATCTATTCAACGGTATTGTTTGACAAAACCTTGATCCCTTCTTCCTTCTTTTTTTTTGTAAAAAATAATTAAAACATGCACAACAATATGCTCAACATCTATCCCTGATAATCCATAATGCACCATGATAACAATCAACATCCATTGTTTACCAATAAAAAATCGGGCCCAATTAAAATGTACACAGGTCTCTTTTCAAAACGTGAACAGACTTCAAAGCATGTCTGATTATACACATGTCTTCATCATATCAATTTACAAAATCTTCCAATGAAACAACAGTCAACCAAAACATAAACCCCGAGCCTTATCTCTGTGGTTATAACTTCCTTTACAACAATTGGTAGTATGCATGATGTTCCAATATGACCAATCATATATGAGTGAACAAAAGTCGATTGACACACATACATCATTTTAAACTTGCCAGGACCCTGATCGAGCTTAATAAATTCATACGCATGTGTTTTCATATGCAATCAAGACCACGCTGGATAAAACACAGTGAGTGAAACCATAACTATATGTAATCACCTGTTTCATTCTTATTCAAACAATTTTATCATACAATGATGAGACAGAGACTCGATGAGAGAGAATATGTTTTGAAAAAACTCCATAACTATTTCACTGATACCCAATACTTGGCAACCCCAGAAGGTGCATGAGGAGAGCAAAGATAGTTAGAGTCCAAATCGGGCTTTGTCAAAATCAAATCTAGGGAGGCAACAAGAGTCTGTTCATCTTTTAAACAAAAACATAGAGAGATGTTGGTCTTCTAAGACTTATATCAACCATAGGAAAAAATACATTTCAAACAAGACACAACAGTGAGCCATACAGTATTTACTTATCACTCCAAGTCTCAGCAATGAAACAATAGTTAACACCCGAGGAGAGAAAATATAGTAAGTGTTGGGTCACAAAAATATGACACTTTATTCATCTTCCATATACCATTTGTCACCTTTATTTCCATTTCATTCTTCCATAAAACCATAATTATCATCTCTTTCATAAAAACATATGGGTTTACATTTCCGTTTTCCAAATTATTTATTTTGAGTATTTTTAAGAGAATTTGTTATTAAATACTAGAAAATTAACATATTTTCATTATATCTCAAAGTTGGATGAGTTTTGTGATGACTACAGGCATATTTGAAGATTTTCACAAAGTCAAAAATCACCACCTAGCTTCAAATTCGAATTTCATCTTCAAGCTTTGATTTGGAGATAATCATTCAAGCTAACTTCAAGGAGAAGATTATGGATAGAATATCTTATCTAAGATATTTGTGGAGGATTTGAAGGGATAGGTTGAGAGAAAAGTGGATTTGTAATTATGAGTTTGTTATCTTTATTCATGTATAAATAAGCGGGTTCTCTCCTCATTTGGAAGGAGGCCTCTCTCTAGAATAGAGAATAGAAGAATAGAGTGATTAAGCTTTGATTCATAGTCTTGTAGTTTTGAGATAGTGATTTTCATTATTTGTCATGTATTGGATTGTTTTAATGCAAGATTTTACTTTCTCATAGTGGTTTTTCGTTTACCTTTTTGTCATGTGTTGTTGTAGATGTTTTTAAAATGCTTTCATTATATTTAATTTACGCACTTTCATGTTTTCATAGATAAATTCTAGATTTCATGCTTTTGTAGTTAGATAAAGTTTTTCTTTCATAGTTAGATTATGTCTCATTTGATTTCATAGATTCAGTTTTAGTGTCATGTTTATGTAGCATTAGGACAGTTTCCTTTCATAGATTAGTTGCATATTTTGTGCTTTCTTAGATTTAGATTCAACTACAATAGTTTAACATGTTTCTTTTCAATCATTAGCATGGATTAGAAATCCTCTTACCCTTCATATACTTTGCGTACATCTCATAATATTTCGACTCCGGATTGATAATTTATGTCGCAATTACTATCATATAATTCGCTCGACAGTAAGAGTAAAACAACCCAATGCACACGGTGCTTTTAACACTTGCAGAGAAGAGGCGAGGGTTAACTTAATAGAGGTGGGTGTTCAAATACAGCGAGACAATGTTTTTTTCCAATCACCCGGGAGATTAATAACTTTTGACAGCAACAACAGTGAAGACACACACATCCCTTTTACAGAATGCCAAGATACAACTTGTATCAATCCAAAACCCACACATTCCTGTTTTAATATTTGGGTGACCAAGAAAGACTAGATCTTTGGGACGCTTCTAGTAAAAAGACAGTAAGAGTGACCATCAACCACCACTCGGGGTTTGAATAAAATAACACAGCGACTGTTGGTAATTTATCTGCGATTGGGTGAGGGTTACCACAGCAACTGAGAGGAAATGAGTTAACTAATAGTGATACACAAAACGAAAACCCTCAATCATCAACCCAGAGCCATATCGTGCCATTGTTACTATTATTCCACCGAAACTCATAATAAAATCCATATTGATCAAGAAACCACCCACGCGCAACTTAATAATACCCATTGCTCTGATTATAATTGCCAACAATTTACAGTCATCACAGAGAGCCATAACACACATCTACACACAGTGGAAAATCTCAAGAACACATAGAATCCAAGCATCATTGAGCCATCATTTGGTTCATACAACAGAGAATACATCATGGATGGAGAGAAAAGAATCATACCTGTGGGAAAAATTCTTAAATGGTGATTTGGTCGAGCCTTCCCTCTTCTAAGAGCCTGAAAATGCAAAGCTTCACAACCAAAAGAGGGAAATTGCAACAATGGAGCAATGCTAGGGTGACGGACGATAGGGAAAGTATGGAGTGATGTGCAGTAAATGCACATCACTTCCATCACCTAGCCCCATTCAATTTGAAGTACGAGACAGCCCAATAAGCATTACATTCACCAATAATCAAGCCATATAATCAATGCATATTCAATGCCAAACCATCATGAGATATGAGACAATATCCATTGCATAGTGCGCCACCCAATATAGTTTATAGTTTACACGTTAACCCTTTCCATAAATCCATGCCATAATAATATTAACAATGTTATATGCACCTCCATTCAAATTTAATGAAATTTTCATAGTCCATTAACCAAACAAATAGCATAAGTTAGGACTAACACTAGTATCCCTTAACTTTTCATTCGAAACTTGCATGTAATCCCTTTACATAGTTCCTTTCCTTTTGCCATACTTTAGAACCTTTTCATAGTTTTCTTTGTTTTGACCATGCTACCATTAAATTATCTATTGCATATATGTGGCTAAGTAATCAACATAAGAATTAGTAACAAGTTATAACATAGCAGTTGTAACAACATCATCCTCATACGCATAGAACTTGTTCAACATCGCAAGTGATTACCAAAAGTGTTCCACAATAATGCATTATCCACTTATTATCATGCCAATATGAAATTAAGACTGCATCGTAAAAAATGTAGGAATGTGTAGGCAACATCACAACAACAGCAAAACATGTGTAATATGTCTATCCTTGCGCCTCTAGTCTACAAGGGGGTCCCACCTACTACTATTATATTATTAGCATAGTTAAATAACAGTTCTTTTAGAAATACTTTGCGGGCATAATTCATCGTTACGATTTTAATCGTCAACGTCCCCTAGGTGCTCAATTTAGCTAACAACAGTGACATAGATGCATGATGAAGAAATCTCAATAAGGCTCTTAGTCTCTCATGTTGGAAATAACAATCTAAGGAACTTACACTCTCTAAAATAGGTCTAATATGTACATATAAACAACCTCTTCATTGTTGCTTATGGTGGGTCAAACTTATCTTCAGTTTACCTATCATATGTGTTATTAAAGTGCATGATTAGGTATTGTTTCATGGGATAGGATATGTTTATCTCAATGTCAAATCGTTACTAAATTGTTCAAAAATTATGTTTCTATTGTTAACGATGTTGTCAACTAGATACCATGGTTAATGTTGAAAACATGGCCATTAATAGTGCTTGAAATAGGAAATGTAACCCCCTATGGATGGCACCCTATTTTTTTGTTAATATAAAATGTAAGCATCCTTAAGTGAAACCTCCAAGATGACACTAATGAAATCTATCAGGCCTACAAACAATAGCTGGAATATGCCCCTAAGTGCACCCTCCAAGATGACATTAATGAAAGTTATCATTCCTACAAACAATAGCTGGAATATGTATTTGCAAGGGGACTAAAATAGATGTGTAACCCCAAATCCATGCACCCTCATATTGTCCTTCCTTAACTACTTGAGCAAAATGTTGAGAGAAACCCTATTTGCTAGTGTAAAAGGTGATTTGGACAACACTCCAGTTCTAAATATTTCATTATTTGATTAGCCACAAATAGGTATTAAACAACAACAACTCCTTGGACTAGTTTCTAGCAGCAAGAACTTATACGAATGCACTTCCTAAATGTCCTAGAGAAAGAGAAATCTATATTGTAGATCATGAAGGAACACTATGATGGCAGTGAATTGATTAATATCAAAAAAATAAAGGTGAATACATAGAACAATATACTATCAAACTTCCTACATCAAGTATAATTTAGAAGGTTCAATTAAAAACCAACATCTTGGCATTGTTTTTTCAGCTGGACAAAATGGTACCTGAGACCCTGCTATAGGTCTCCCTAAAAATTGTGTTGAAGAAACTGCATCAAATTGAACATTAGTTTCTAGTTTATAAATGCAATCATCTTGAATGAGAATGCCAAAGATGTCAATATTCAAACTATCAAAAATAGAATTCATTCAATGTAGAGATTGTATACCATATTTAGAGAGATTCAAGCATAAATCAAAGGTTCAATAAAACACCAACATCCTGGAATTGATTTTTCGGCTAGATAAAATGGTACTTGAGACCCTACTATAGGTCTCTCTAAAAATTGTGTTGAATAAACAACATCAAATTGAACATTAGTTTCCATTTTAGAAATGAAATGATCTTGAATGAGAATGCCAAAGATGTCAATATTCAAACTATCAAAAATAGCATTCATTCATTGTAGATATTTTATACTCTGAAAAATCTATGTACATAACCTAAAACTAAAGCAATTAATCAGTGATATTTAGGTGATACTTTATTGGATATATGTAGCAAAGGATCTGGCTATAGAATAATTTTATGAAGTTATGAATTGATGCTCATTGTGAAGAACCCCATATGTTACCATCACTTCAACATTTGTTATGTTGAACATTTCACTTCCCCAGGGGAAGAAAGTAATCCCAGGATTTAGGGGTTTATTTCTTGCCAACTTTAAGGAATCAAAAGAAAGAAGGTAATACCTCCAACTAATTGAAGGTAAAAACACCTCATAAGACAAAGGTAAGAGAAGGTGATACCTCTCTACAGAAAGGAAAGTAAGGGGAGGTAAGACTAAGTTGAGGTTAAGTGATGGAAAATCCTTCGACCAAAGGAAGATAAGACTAAGTAAAACTTCTCCAAAGATAAGAACAAGTAAGACCTAGAGTACAACCCTCCATATTATTCATCTTAATCTTGTTCTGATTTTGAAAGTTTTCAAGCTAACTTTTCATAGAAGCTAATTTTTAATCTAGGGTGTTTGTTTAGTGAAGTCAAAAAATAGATTGATCCTTAATTATCTCAGGTATAAGTCTAAGAAGTCAACCATTGATGCCTTCAATTACCTCTTTTTTTCTTGTCTTCTATCTTGCTTATGAACTTGAGTCTTCTAGCTATCATTAGGCTCTTCAAATGTGTGAACTTTGAAGTCTCTCAGGTTTCTTTCATAGAAATTTTCTTCAAGTAGTCAAACTGGACAGGTGTCCATAGGATTGATCTTTGGGCCCCATTAGGATTTTTATGGATTTTGAATTCAATACGATATTTCTTGGATCAAATCTACTTATTGTTGATCTTCAGACCAAATTGGAAACATGTCCCCAAATGGCTTGAGGAGTCGAGTTGAACTCATGATAAAACTTGAACTGGGACACAGATGCATGAACCATCAGTTGCATTGGATCCGAAGCATCGGGTTTCATCTCGTGTGGCCTCTGCGCTATCATTTTGTCGACCAAAAAACCATTTGTTGGAGTATCTCTGGCACTAGGGTTTTGGTCAATGAGGCATAGTGCAATTTCTGAAGAGGAGGTCGATTTTCAAGAAAACTATGTCGGGTATTTTTGGCTAGCGTAGTCACGTGGACCTTGGCAAAAAATACTTGTGGGAGCTGACAGAACTCTGTTATGGTGCTCAGTTTGGATTTTATGCCCCTAGACCAAATTGGTCACATGTCCCTGAATGGATTGAGGAGCTGAGTTGAAACGCGTGCTGAAACTCAAACCAGGACTCAGATGCACAAATCATCAGTTGCATTGGGTCTGGAGCACTGGTTTTCAGCTAGTGGGGCCCCTCCACTATCATTTCATTGACTGAAAATTCATTTGTTGGAGTATCTACGACACTAGGGTTTTGGTCAATGAGGCATAGTGCAATTTCTAAAGAGGAGGTTCATTTTTAAGAACATTGTGTCAGACATTTTTGGCTAGTGTAGTCATGTGCATCTTGGCCAAACAAACTTGTGGGAGCTTACAGAGCTCCGTTATGCTGCTCGGTTTAGATTTTATGCCCCCGGACCAAATTGACCACATGTCCCTGAATGGTTTGAGGAGGCGAGTTACAACTCACGATAAAACTAAAACTGAGACTCGGATGCACAAACCGTCAGTTTCATTAGATCCATAGCACCGGGTTCATCTATTGGGGCCCCTACGCTATCATTTTGTCGATTGAAAAACCGTTTTTGGAGTATCTTTGGCACTAGGGTTTTGGTCAATGATGCATAGTGCAATTTCTAAAGAGGAGGTTGATTTTCAAGAACATTGTGTTAGGTATTTTTGGCTAGTGTAATCGCGTGGGCCTTGGCTAAACAGACTTGTGGGAGATGACGAAACTTTGTTATGCTGCCCGGTTTGGATTTTATGCCCCTGGACAAAATTGGCCACGCATCCCTAAATGGATTGAGGAGGTGAGTTGCAACTCGTGATAAAACACAAACTGAGACTCAGATGCATGAATCGTGAGCTGCATTGGATCTGTAGCATCAGGTTTCAGCTAGTGGGTTCCCTTTGTTATCATTTCATCGACCGAAAAACTATTTGTTGGATTATCTATGACATTATGGTTTTAGTGAATGAGGAATAGTGTAATTTCTGAAGAGGAGGTTGATTTTCAAGAACATCGTGTCGATCATTTTTGGGTAGTATAGTCATGTGGGCCTTGGAAAAAATAATTGTGGGAGCTTACAGAACTTCGTTATGCTGCTCGATTTGGATTATATTCCCCATACCAAATTGGTCACATGTCCCTGAATGGCTTGAGGAGGCGAGTTGCAACTCGAGATAAAACTCAAACCGAGACTCGGATGCACAAATTGTTAGTTGTATTAGATTCGGAGAACTGGGTTTCAGCTAGTGGGGCCCCTATTCTATCATTTCATTGATCAAAAAATCATTTGTTGGAGTATCTCTGGCAGTAGGGTTTTGGTCAATGAGGCATATTGTAATTTCTGAAGAGGAGGTCGATTTTCAATAACACTATGTTGGGTATTTTTGGCTAGTGTAGTCATGTGGGCCTTGGCCAAATAGAATTGAGGGAGCTGACGAAACTCTGTTATGTTGCTCGGTTTGGATTTTATGCACCCTAAAAACATTGGCCACATGTCCCTGAATGGCTTGAGGAGGTGAGTTGAAACTCATGATAAAACTCAAACTGGGACTCGTATGCACGAACCATCAGTTGCATTGGATCCTGAGCACCGAGTTTCATCTAGTGGGGCCTCTCTGTTATCATTTCGTCGACCGAAAAACCGTTTGTTGGAGTATCTACGACACTAGGGTTTTGGTCAATGAGGCATCTGCAATTTTTAAAGAGGTTGATTTTCAAGAACATTGTTTTAGGTGTTTTTGGATAGTGTAATCACATGGGATTTGGCCAAATTGACTTGTGTGAGCTTACAGAACTCTGTTATGCTGCTCAGTTTGGATTTTATGCCCAAAGACAAAATTGGCCACATATCCCTCAATGGCTTGAGGAGGCGAGTTGCAACTCATGATAAAATTAAAAATGAGACTCAAATGCATGAACCATTAGTTTCATTGGATACAGAGCACGGGGTTCAACTAGTAGGCCCCCTATGCTATAATTTCGTCGATCGAAAAACCATTTTTTAGAGTATCTCCATCACTATGGTTTTGGTCAATGAGGAATAATACAATTTTTTAAGAGGAGGTCGATTTCAAAGAACATTATTTTGGTTATTTTTGGCTAGTGTAGTTGCATGGGCCTTAGCCAAACAAAATTGCAGGAGTTGACGAAACTCTATTATGCTGCTCAGTTTAGATTTTATGCCCCCTGACCAAATTGGCCACATGTCCCTAAATGGCTTGAGGAGGCGAGTTGCAACTCGCGATAAAAATAAAACTGGGACTCATATGCATGAATCATCAGTTGCATTGGATCTGAAGCACCGATTTACAGCTAGTGGGGGCCCTCGATTATCATTTCGTCGATCAAAAAATCATTTGTTGGAGTATCTCCGGCATTAAAATTTTGATCAATGAGACAGTGCAATTTCTGAAGAGAAGGTTCATTTTCAAGAACACTATGTCCCACGTTCATTTTGGATAGTGTAATCACGTGGGCATTGGCCAAACAGACTTTTGGGAGCTTACAAAACTCTATTATGCTGCTCGGTTTGGATTTTATGCGCCTGGACCAAATTGGCCACATGTCCCTGAATTGCTTGAGAAGGCGAGTTGCAAATCGCGATAAAACTCAAACCGAGACTCGGATGCACGAACCGCCAGTTGCGTTGGATCTGGAGCACTGGATTTCAGCTAGTGGGGCCCCTATGCTATCATTTCATCGACTGGAAAAATGTTTGTTGGAGTATCTTCGGCACTAGGGTTTTGGTCAATGAAGCATAGTGCAATTTCTGAAGAGGAGGTTTATTTTCAACAACATTGTGTCATGTATTTTTGGCTAGTGTTGTAACTTACCTAGCCACCAACCGGCCTAGGAAATGCCACTACTCAGAGGCTTCACTTAGCTCTGATACCAAATTGTAACATCCCCGACCATCACGGGTCAGGTAATGCTACCAACGCAACCTTAAAGTTGTATTTTACTACTTTGATCTGTGACAACTCCAGCCTTAAACTATTGGGCTATGCCACACAGAGATACTTGCAGAAAAACATACAGATCCATATAAACATAGAATGACTATTCTATGTATATATAACATAATAATGTGAAAATAACAGTAAGCCTACACATGCATCATATACAACTTACACAGGCAATACTAATCAATTGTAACATGTGTACCATTACACAACATGTAAATGAACATAAAAGCGGTACTTATCTTTTATTAGAATACCACCAACTGTGTGTAGACCTTCCACAAACCTCCCAACCATAGACCATGTTTCTCATCACGCTCAACAGTGGGTCACCCCCGAGCTGGGACTAAGCTCCACCCAGGGCAAGGGAATCCTAGACTAGGATGAGGTTACAGGAAACTGCACAATGCAACCGGAAGAATTCTCTCCAAGAGCCTTCTTACGCCCACTACTCACAGACTCTCATTCCCCACATGCATGTTCCACCCAAGCGTATACACCTTCATTGTCACACAGTCCATCGGCTACTTCACCTCCCTCTCAGGGTCTCGGTAACAGGTCGGATCAGGAATTCTCAGAGCTTCGTAGCTGGTGTTGGAATCTCTCTGGGAGAAAACCACTTCCCAGCAAACTCTCTCACCTGGAGAGAATTTCTCACAGGCCTGAAAACCTTCCTCTTCAACCAGTTTCAACTCAATTCCCGCAAGGTGAGGACATGATCTGAAAATAGAAGGCTGACTTGTTATGCTATGCAATCACCCTCTACTTCATAAAAATAAACTTTACAGGACCTTGCTTCATGTGTTAAAATATGCAAGATAAACTTATGTGTTAAATTCATGTATCTTCTTTTGAATGTTTATGTGTGAGGAAATGTTCTTTTAGATGGTTAAATATGTACTTGAAATAAATACACAGCAACGCAAATTGCAACAAATAAACCATCAAACTCACAACAAGAACAAGCTGATAAAGGAGTTCACCCCCCTCCGGGCTACATCTCCTTGAGCCTCCATCAATGGACTTGGCTCTCTGGGATTAATTAGTCAAAAGTTATTTTACAAGATGTTGCTCAAATCCAATGGAAAAAAGAGACTGTACCATTGATATCAGAACACATAAAAACCCCAAAAATGACTAATAGAACTCTGAAAACGGATCATGGCTCATCTGGGCATGACCTCTTCTACATGTGGCCATAAGCTTCCCTGAGCTTCTATTTGGAAAAAACACCTGTAAAATTCCTCAACATCCTCTGAAACCTGTCCCAATGTGTTCAGAGCATATCAATTAGCCAAAAATGATTATTCAATCACAGAAAACAAACATAGGCTCACCAAACCATGTCCTCCATCAAAGAGGGCTTCAAACTCCCTGGAGCTTGCTGAAACTTCAATGGTGAAAAACTTGCAGAAGAAGTCTTCAAATGGCTGTGAAAAATGTGCCAATGGATTCAACACGTCCAAAAACCCCTAGCTGGGCTTTTACGGCACCTCAATCGGCCAAACGATGAAGAAGTTAGGCCTCCTCCATTTTCCTCCTTCAAGCTTTCTGAAACTGGCTCTACAAAACGCACCTCTGTGTGCATGAACCAAGAACACGCTCCAAAATGCGCGTTAAAACCTGGCACCAGGCGCAACCGTGCCAACGGTGCAAACCGTAGAACAGTTAGGGCGCCTTCAGCCCCTAACCGCCTAGCTCTTGGGCATATGCGGTCCATGTGACCACGCGTTAGGGCTAAAAGGCTAACGGTTTTAAAACCGTGCCAACCGCAATTTCAAAACCCCGCGCGCCTTTTTGGATTGACTCCCGGTCGTTGGTGTAACCATATGTCTGTTGGCTAACGGACTTAACCGCGCCCAAACTGCATTCGGCTTCGACTGTGGTCGCATGTATATGTGGCATATATTATACACCGGTTACAACACAACTCACAGCTATGTTTTACAAACCAATTCGCGCGCAATATATAGTTATAGTCATATGTCAACGCATAGAACCGGGGTCGGGGCTAAGCCCTGGCCCGACNCCCCCCCCCGCCGTTTACAACATTTTGCGAATTCAAATATTTTACAACTCGTATGCATTACAAGAGCCAACACGTGGCCTAGTGGTCGGGCGGATTATGTTAAGTCGTTGCCTATTGTGGGAGGTACGGGGTTCCATTCCCACGGACTCCATATGCTTTTACCACCCAAACTTAACATAGTATAATTTAAATAAAATGTAAAACATACATTGTTAAGATTCAATGGTGTGGCGCGTTGGTTATTCGGACTTTATTAAAGCTTGGCGTGTGGGGAGGTCACCGGTCGACTCCAAAAACTTTTGAAACCAAAACCAAATAGACAAATACCGGGGTGCCACGTGGTAGCCCGTGACTGGGCCACGTGGCACCCAATAATTTGCCAAAAACCATACCACGTGTCAAGATATTATTCACCCAAATGTCAGCCACATCAACTCTTCCACGTCAGCGTACGGATGTACGGCCCTGCCACGTCATCCTGTACGGACCGTACGGACTGCCCAGTGAGCATTTTTTTTCCTGTTTGACTTTTCGAACAGATCGCTATATATTTCGCTCCCGACATCCGTTTGAGACGAAACGAGTTGCGTTGGGTTCGTGACGACGAGGGCTATGCTCATGTCCGATTTGAGGCAATTCCGAGAACGTTGATTTTTGAGCTAAAATTTGACCCCTGGTCCAGATTTTGATCAGGACAACAGCCACTGGTCAATACAACTCAGGAAAATAGAAGGCAGCAACCCAAAATAGTTAAGGTACGAACTCGTCTCTACAAGGAACTGTTTGACCGCAACAACCAACAGTTATGACATAACACAACTCATACATTTACAAGTTCTCGGACTTTACAGGAGACATGACTCAGTCCACGGGTTTTAGGGTGCATGATAAGGAATCAACGCAAAGGTCGATCATCAATGTTTCAGGTTCAGACTCCGGATGGAAGAATAACAGCGCTGGCTTTCCCAGCTATAACTGCATGTGCCCAAGTCGACACTTATCTTCCTGCAGCCGCATGCACTCCACTTAGCATATCTTCCTTTTCCCAGGAACTTAGGACAACACTTGGTCAATTGACCACCTTAGACTTTTAGGAAACAATAATAAATTAGTATCCCCTTTAGAGGTAAGCCCCTATCTTATCCCCTAGGCCCAAACACTTAGCCTCCTCCCTTACCCAACCTTGTGGAAGCTTATTCCCCCATCACTCTTTATTCGTGGTCGGTCTACACGTAGTGATGTTTATATTTTATTAATGATTTTGCATAATTACATATACAAAACAGGCTCCTAGCCTTATCATCCTAGTCTCTCTAGCCTAATCATCACATAATCCTCCTAGCTTAGTATAACACTCGGCTCACTAGCCTAAAAAACATGTTTACAATTCATAAATACAACTGGAGCTCATTCTTGGGGATATTACAATCCCCTCCCCTTATTTTTTCACTATCCTCGGTACAACCCTTTACACAGCATCAACAAGATTTCCAAAATCTTCAAAAAGATGTGGGTATTCTGCCCGCATAGAATCCTCATGCTCCCATGCCATGTCCTCGGGATCGTACACAATCCACTAGACCTTTACAATCCCTATGGCTTGATTCCGGAGTTTCTTTCTCTTCCGGTCCAATATGCGCACCGGATGCACTTGCAAGACGCCTTCTTGCTCCACCTGAATCATATTCCAATCAATAACATGATTAGCATCAGGTATATATTTCTTAAGCAATGAAACATGAAACACATTATGTATAGTCATGGATGTAGGTAATGCAATCATATATGCAATGTATATATATGTATATACGGGCAATTCTAATAACATTATAACCTGTATACAAGATACACAACATACAATGAATAGAGAATTGATACTTATATTTTGATTGAGAAGACCTTCCTCCCCTGAGCAGGGCTATCACTCCATCGAGGCAATGGCTTCCTAAGATAGCCACGGTCCACAATCCATATCCACATGGTCTAGGCCAAGGTACCAAACCTCGGTAGCACTCCCACCAATGGTCTCTCATTCCCCACATGCATGTCCCACCCCAGGAGGGTACACCTTCACTATCACACAGTACATCGGCTACTACACCTCCCTTTCCTTGGGCTTTAACAACAGGCCAGATCAGGAAGTCTTAGATCATCGTGGCTCCCGAAGTTCCAACTACCCTCAAAGGTCTCCAGGTACCCTCCAGGCCTCATACCGGCGAACCTATCCCCACACATCCCCCTCCAGGGTTCTAGCCTTCTCCAAGGCAACCCAAGGAGAAGTGTACACACACTCAGATCCACCGGGGATTCACAGGGTAAGATATGTTGTCTCCAATCAACATCTTCCCTGAGCTACTCTTTGTAGTCAACATTCCAACTTTAATCAACATCATCTCATCTGCATCAGCCACATGCACTTATCATGAGAAAACATAAAAGAATTTATTTAGAAACTCAAACTTAGTTCAAAGGGAATTCATCTTTTCCCCAAAACATGAAATTCTATTTCATAAT